>PVHX01004852.1:0-10623 GCA_004024805.1 Geosciurus inauris | reverse complement strand
AGACTGCCTGGCTGGAGTTCACCTGATCCAAGTGCAGACAGTGACAATAATCAGAATCATCTTAGCATTTCTAGGCATCGAAGAGACAGAAAGAAGTGGCCCCTGGAGTTAAGCCAAGAGCCTCTTTGCTGTTTATCTTGGGTGCTGTGGAAGAGGAGGAGAACTGCAGAATGAGCCAAGGGGCCTGCAGCGCTGTCCTCAACACTGCCACGTGGGACCTGCCCCTCTTGCAAGGGTGGCTCTGCAGTTGCCGAGTCCCTCTCAGCAGTAACACTGCCCATTGCAGTGCTGGCTCTCATTGCTTGGTCCAGCAAAAGGAGAGAGCCTAGATGAACACCTCTATGACACCTTGGGAGAACTCAAACCCAAGGAGAGTGAAAGCAATCTAAACCATCATGGGGCTGGATTCACAGTGGGTCTGTTGGGGATGCTTAGGGTGTCACTACTCGTAAGTTTCCAGAGTGGCCAGTGTGCACAGGCCTTCCTGAGCCCCATTAAAAGACATTGTACTTAAAAGGCCCCAGAGAGCCAGGTCCATGAGGAGGGAAGGACAATCATAGGTGAGCCCCATAATGCCTCAGGGTTGCCTTCTAGTTCAAGAACTGCAGCTCTCATTATTTTTATTTACTTGATCAATTTTCCTCTCTGGGAGGGCACCATCCTGTCAAGCCCCAGTATATTCTAAGTGATGTACCAGGTTTCATCCTATCTAAGATTCTGTTAAGACTAAGGCTTATGCATATGTCGAAAGGGAAACACACATAAAATCAAGAGAGCTCTCAAAGCACTTCACACTCAGTGCCTATCATTTTGGAATTGTGTTCGACTCCGAAGCACCAGTGCCTTTTCTCCACACTGTCACCTCTTTGAGCTTTGGAGCTCATTGTGTCTGAACCTTCTGTCCAGTGTTTCCCATGCTGCAGGTGTGGACACTCATGGGTGTGTTAGGATTTGATGAAATGTGGAAAATCTGGGTCCAACAAAAAAGTTCATAAGTTGTGATTCTGCAGGGCCAGTAATGGTGTCTAGATGTCCTCTAGCAACCCAGCTGCCTGGCCATCAGCATCTGCAAGAAGGGGTCTTATTTGTAGGCAGGCTGTCAGTGTGTTGGTGCTCGGGGCCCTTGAGAAGTTATGTCTTGGTACCTGCAAACCATTGAGGGCTTGCCCAGACACCTTGATGGCAGTCTGGTGACTCTGGAGTCAAGGAGGTCGATGGCCTCCTCCCCCTGCCCTCTGCCTTTTGACAGGAGTCAATCTGCAGGTTTGGGTTTCTTACCCCTTAGTTTGGGCTCATTCTTCTCTTACTTCATCTTTTAACAAGCTTCATACTTTCATGAACATTGTATATTCCCCCTCCAAATTTTGTTTCTGCTGTTCCTCTCCTTGACTTTCTAGAAAATCCCTAGGGATCCTTACCTGTTCTGAACCATTCTTTCCCAGTGCACACCCTGTATCTATGCCCTCAAGCAGGGACCTAATCCTATAAGGTGCCTACCTCTCTTTTTTTTAGGGGGGGGGGTACCAGGGATTGAATTTAGGGATACTTAACTACTGAGCCATATCCCCAGCCCACTTTTTTTTTTTTTTTTTTTTTTGTATTTTATTTAGAGACAGGGTCTCACAGAGTGCTTCACTGTTGCTGAGGCCAGCTTTGAATTCTTGATCATCCTGTCTCAGCCTCCTGAGCCTCTGGGATTATAGGCATGCATCACTGCACCAGCCTTACCTCTTTTATTAGAATATGAACTTTGCAAGCACAGCTACCACCCTGTGTTCCTCTTTGTTACTGCCCATTGGGCCTGCATGTCACCATGATTGGCATGAGGCTGTCCTGTGCATTTAGTAAATCAGCAGGACAGTGAAGGACATATCCACACTGGTAATACAAAGCTGTGCTTGACTGAGGATCTGAAGGACTGTGGCCTAGCCTGACTTCTGGAGTATTTTTAATGCCATTGGTTAAAGTTCTGGAAAGTCCCTGCACAGATTGTAAAAGCTCAGAGCTAAGATGAGGCCCTCCACCCACCATCACTGCTGACCACATCTTTGCACAGTATGAGCTTCCAAGCACCATGCCAACTTCAGCCAAACCCTGGGCAACTGTTAAATCCCCCTCTTTTTCCCCTCAAGGGACCCTGAGTCCGCACATACCCAGCAAGGAGGTCAGCTGCCCTTGGGGGAGTTTAAGGAGTTTTGGGGCCAGTTTAACTGGCCCTGGCCTGTTAAGAATCCACTGGAGGCTTCTAGAAAGTCAGGTCCAGGTGTCTTTCCTGATTGGAACCACTGCTCCCTTTTGGAGCAGTGGTTTTGGCTGTGGTTTTCACTTGCTGGATGTGTTGAGCTGTGTGGCCTGGAGGTCAGGTGCCCTTCTGAAAGCTTGTCTCAGAGGGTTCTGGGCAACCTGCAGAGCTATCTGTCCTTCTTGTGCCCCTCAATTATTTGTATTTATTTTTTTGGTATTGGGGATTGAACTCAGGGGTACTCTACCACTGAGCCACATTCCCAGCCCTATTTTGTATTTTATTTAGAGACAGGGTCTCACTGAGTTGCTTAGCACCTCACTTTTGCTGAAGCTGGCTTTGAACTCTCAACCCCTTCTTCCTCAGCTTCCCTAGCCAATGGGGTTCCAGGTGTGCACCATTGCACCTGGCTTTTTTTTTTTTTTTAAAGACAGACTCTCACTAAATTGCTGAGGCTGGCCTTGAACTTGTGATCCTTCTGCCTCAGCTTCCCAGTAGCTGGAATCACAGGCATGTGCCACCATATGTGGCTATAAAGAAAAATTTTTCACTTTGGCTCCTAGTTTTAGAGGTTTCAGGTCTGTGATCAGTTGGCCCCATTGCTTTGGGACCATGGCAGCACATCATGGCAAGGAACACAGGCAGAGAACAACTGCTCACCTCATGGCCAGGAAGTAAAAGAGAGGAAGAAGAGGAGAACAGGGTCCCAGCGTTCCCTTCAGGGACACACCCCATGACATGAAGACCTTCACTAGGCCCCACCTCTTCAAGTTTCCGCTGCCTCCCAAGAGTGCCCAGCTGGAGACCCTGCCTGTAACACATGAGCCTTTGGGGACACTTCAGATCCAAACTATAGTAGTTGGCTAGACTAGGGGGGCTGGGACTTTCATATGAGAATCACCTAACCATGATAGGGCCTCATGCCAGCCTAACTACTTAGAGTCTCTGAAGCTCTCCAGCGAGTGCACTGTGCAGCCAGGGTGGGAACTGTCAGAACAGACAACCACTCTGCTCTGAAAACCACTCACTCCATTTGCACTGCCCTTCGCTCTCAGGGTGCCTGCCAGGACTCTTCCAGGTGCAGTGGACACGCACACATGGTTGCTTCCACGTGGAGCCCACATAGGTTCTGCTGAGGCCTGGGTCTGTTTCACGGTGGTCTTGGCTGGGCATTAGCAGACCTGAAATGGGCCTAGCCGGGACCCCTCGAGTCTTCTTCACACCTCTGCTTTGCTTCTGGGTCCTGACCGAGGTGAGAGAACTTGTCCTTGGATTTGGCATTGTAGTTTGGGAGGCAGCTCCTGAGTTCTAGACCCAGGGGGTGCTGCTTTCTGAATGGGCACCCCCGTCCACACACCTCCAGCACTTCTAAGTTCTGAACCAAACCCTCCAAGTTCTCTACCCAGGTACTATTGTCTCCATCTTCCCTGGGATCGCCGTAAGACAGATGTCCCCCAACCTGTGACTATACCTGGTCCCTCTTCTCTCTAGCCTCATCCTTTCAGGTTGGCCCAAGGCCTTTGCTGTCTTTGCCAGGTTTTCCCATCTCCACCCTGGTCCCGCATCTGATCTGCTCTTTTCTCACTATGGGAGAGCCACCTCTCTGTTGGAAAGGGTTTGAGAGTGGGGGCCATCTTGGTCTAAATGTTACACCTCCCCTCCCCCAGGCCCAGCACACCTTCGCACACTCCCTGCCTGTCCCCCATGTAGCATTTCCACTAACCAGACTGCACTAATGTTCCCATGATATATCCTTTGTACATCCTCCTCCCTATTCTTGGAATTTGGGCCTATCTCCTGTTTCAAGCAGTACTTCATTAGCTACTCTTGGTGGTCAATTACCTAGACCTTCCAAGCATCAGGCTCTCCAGGCCCCTAAAGCAGAGGGTCAGCTCCTTGGAGACCCTTAACTTCTTCCCAAATTGATAGCCTAGCACCCTTGGGCTCAGTCAGGGCATGAGAAGCTGCTCTTTCTGCAGAGACTGGACTCTTCTTCTGGAGCCATTTTCTCATCTAAGATTGAGGTCCGAAGCTCCCTGCTATAGGCTCAGTGGAGTTTTGCCCTTAGAACCCTTCTCTAGCAATCTCGTTTTGCTCTCAAGAGTTATAGGGCATTGGCCTGGCATGTAGGGACTAGAGGTCCAACCCTGGGCCCACCATTAACTCCCAGAAGTTCTCTTCACATCTGTGGACTGAGCCCACACCATATCCAGAGGGAAACATGTACACCCCTGGCCCCAGTGCACCTACACACACCTGCATGGAAACACGTGTGTGTGCACATGGCACTCACACTGACACCTGTCCCCCTTGCTTCCTTGGGAAGCCAAGCCCACTTTCTCACATCTTGCTGGTGTTCTCCATCATGCTGCTTTCTGGAATCTTCCCACAGTCATTCTCTACCAACGGGAAACTGAGTCAAAGTTTGTAGAAGGGACACATTTCTCTGAGGCAAGCAGGACATTTTTTAGCAGCTGGAGGCCAGCAGCTGGGGTCAGCAGGGTGAGTGCTCTTTCTGCATACTTCAGTTTACAAAACCAAACTTGGCAAAAAGATTTTTTTTAGTTGTAGATGGACACAATACCTTTATTTATTTATTTTTTATGTGATACTGAGGATCAAACCCAGTGCCTCACACATGCTAGGCAAGTGCTCTACCACTGAGCCACAACCCAGCCCCCAGGGGAAATGTTAACACAGTTAAGAGTCACAGTGTCATGGATGCCCGTGTGTGCTCATCTCCCACCTAGGGAGAGGGAAAGAACAGGAGGCCTCCTATCTGCTCCTGCCACATGCCCCTTATGGGATGTGAGGCTCCCTCTCTATTTTCCCCTCCTCCACTCACCCCTGCCCTGCTCCTCACTGTAGCAGAAAGATGGAGGCCCTACAGTCAGCCCTTGCCTTATTAGTGTACAAAGGGAATATGTGAGGGTGGTTTAATAAAAACAAAATGACACCTCTCTCAGGCTGATCTGCTAGAGAGAGGCCAATGGTCCAGATTTTCCCGCATTCTGTATCTTTCCTGCTCCATTTTCTTGGCCTAGAATTTCATGATTTTCTCCCCATCTCTACCACCCAGCTCCTTTCTATTCTTCAGGGCCACTCAAAGGACACCTCTTTAGTGAAGGTTCCTCTGATGGTCGCATTAGAAACAGTCTGCAATCTGCATTTTCTCCCACATTATCTGCATCTGGAATTTTTTTTTTTTTTTTTTTTTGGTACTAGAGATTGAACCCAGAGGTACTTTACCACTGAGCTACATCGATAGTCCTTTATATTTTAAGGCAGGGTCTCGCTAAGTTGCTTAGGGCCTCATTACATTGCTGAGGCTAGTCTCAAACTTGCAATCCTCATGCCTCAGTCTCCTGAGCCACTGGCATTACAGACTTGAGCCACCATACCCACTGTATCTGGAATTAACATTTTGTCCATGCATCGTTCCCTTCTCTCACCGGTCTGAAACTCAAGGTTGCGGTGGTGGTGTCTCCAGTTCATTTATGTAGCCCCACCAAACCCCCTAGGTCAGTTACCTTATGAAGCCAGTGGGCAGTGGTGTTTGCTGAGTGAATATTTGTTTGTGGCTGAGTCTCCAGCACCTAGAGCAGAACCAGCATGTGCTGGGCACTCAGGGAAGAGTTGTCGAGGGACTCAGTGAATGAACAAATGAGCGCATAGAGTTGGTGGGCATTTCTGGTCTGGTGGCACCTCAAGCTTTCCCCATGTGGGTCTGTGTGCCTGCAGTGAGTCCAGAGTGCGTTCCCCTGAAGTCATACTGGTCAGTTCTGGAGCACAATGTGCTTAGACTCACCCTGTGTCCCCAGCACTACCCTCTGGCTCCCTGCCACAAGTCCACCAAGGCCCCCTGAAGCCACAGGCCCTGCTGGCCAGCATGAACCTAGTTTTACTTTTTTTTTTTCTCTCCAGCAAGTGACTTTAAATCATCTTTTAAATGGTTGCTCAACTTGAAAACCCCTCCAGGCGGGTGTCTGGGGTGGTTTGGATAGCTGCTCAGCATTTCATTCCTTTCCCCAAATTGCTCATTATTTCATTTGCATAAATTTTAGTGGTGAGATACTGCCCTGGGCTTAGGAAGCTCAAGTAGACCTCTTAATGGGGCAGCAGAGACCAGCAGTGGGGGGCCCAGTCTCGCCCAGCACATGCGTCTCTGCTCTGTTTGTCTGGGGGCAGGGAGACACGACTCCTGAAGGGGGACAGGAATGTGCTGCTCCCGGGAGGACAGAATCTGGAGGGGTTCTGTGGCTGCACCCCAGACGCTGCCTCTCCTTGACCTCAGCCGTACGCCCTTCTCGGCATGTTGTCACCAAGGGCCCCATGTGGGTAGGAGACAGAGGCCAGACAGACCCTCACTCCCACCTGGGCTCTGGCATCTATCTCCTGCCCGTCAGTCAATCCATCTGCACCTCCTTATTGGACAAGGGCCCGACATACTGACAGCCGTGTGTGGGTGCTATGATGGGGTAGGGGTGGGGCAGACAGCCAGAGACATGAGGAGATAAGACAAGGCAGCTGTGTTAGGAACCAGGCAAGGAGACGGGGCCTCAGAGATTGGAGTGGGGGCCAGGAGACTTGGGACCTGTGAGCTGAAGATGGGGTTTTGTAGAGGGTCTTGGAGGCTGGCCAGGACTCCTTTAGGGCTGAGCTTCCCACAGGTATGCCCTCAGGACTACTGAACAAGGCCTAGCTGGCTGGGCCTCCAGCTATGACATGTCCAGGATGCAAGTTCCTTAGGGTGTACTTGAGTTGCTCTTCAAATCATCCCATCTCTGCCTGGGGCCTGTTGGCACATGCCTGTAATTCCTGACTTAGGAAGCTGAGGCAGGAAGATCGTAAGTTTAAGACCAGCCTCACCAATTTATCAAGACCCTCTTTTCAAAATAAAAAGGGCTAGGGATGTAGCTCAGTTGTTAAGTGCCCTGGGGGTTCCATCCTCAGTACAAGAAAAAACAAAAACAAATATTCTCATTTCTTGGCAGGGGTATGGAGGAGGAGGTTGAGAAGGCTGTGTGGGGCATTTCGCTGGACACCATGGAAGGGAAGGGGTTATGCCAAAGGGGCCCAAATGATCAAGTAGGAGAGTCTGGAGCACAGCTTTTGGTGGAGGAACTCATGAGGGTGACAACATCATAGGGGATTAGGGAGGTTGGGGGCAACTCTAATACCAAGCTAAGTAATCTAGATACACTTTCTAGGCTCTGAAGTCAGGGCAGGTTAATGATCAGATTAGGAACCTGGTAAATGTGGGCTGTGGAATAAGGCACAGGAGGAAGGGGTGGGTGCAGGAGCCCTGGCCTACCTCTGCCAGCAGAAAGTGGGCAGAATGAAGGCAGAGGGAGACCCAGCAGGCAGCCAGACCCCTCAGGCCCTCCACCATCCCCACATTGCTCAGCTTCCTTCTGAGACTGTGCACAGAGGGACTGTCCTTCACTAAGACCTGGCTTTAGGTGACGCTGTGAGAAGGACAGGCTCTGCCTTCACCTGGCAGGATCTGGTGGAGAGCTTGCTGGGACCTGACCAGCTCTGTTGCAAGGAAAAGGGTCCACACTACCCCTCAGGGCTTCAGTTCTCCAGTGACTCCTGCCCTGTATCCAGAAGCTCAGTCAAACCAGTGTCTCCTGGAGTTTGCCAGAGCCTCGTAGGAGCCCAGTGTGCTTTTGTGCCTAGTGTAGAGTAGGGGAGAAAGGAATCACGGTCCTTGTCCTCAAGGACGAGTTACAACCACATGCAGCAGCATTAATTTTTAATTTTTACTTTTTAAGAAATGAGGTCTCACTATGTTGCCCAGATTGGCAGTGAACTCCTGGGCTCAAGGGATCCTTCTGCCTCTGCCTTCCAAGGAGCTGAGGAGCCCAGCACTGCTCCCAGCTTCCCACTATAGCATTTAAATTAAACATTTTTGGATGGTGACTCATAGTAAAAATATACTTACCATTATAATCATTACCTTCTACATCTATCCACCCACCCACTCATCCATCCTTCCACACTGTCAGTCTGTCCATCCATCATTCATCTATCCATCCAGAATTACAGCTTAATGAACCTTTACTATGTGTAGTTCACCCTGACACTTTCTATTTACTTCTGTTTTTTACTATGGCTCACAATCCACTAAACTGATCTTGTAACCCATCAGTGGGTTGTTACCTACAGTTGGGTAAGTGCTGGCCCCATTGGAAAGTTGAAACCAACATACATGCACCAGCTTAGCCAGTGGCCCAGTAGAGCTGTGTGCTGCTGAAAGACTGTGTCCTGTGGTATGGGTCATATGTTCCCTGGGTCACCCGGAAAGGGCAAGGTCATTGCTTGGATTGTAATGTGCAGCAGGAACTCTGGACCAAGAGTGACATCATCACCTTCCACTTGGTCTCTGTACTCCCACTTCTTGCCATGTGGCAGAATAAATGTCACACCTCTGAAAACAACAGAAACCACACACAGGATGAAATATTTTAAAAAGAAGCAAAAACAACTTTGAAATTAAAATTCATCACCATGCAAGTCCCCAGAGTGGGATCCATTGTGGTTTCCAAAGTGGAAGCCAAGTTCATTTATGGAGATGAGCAAGTACCTAAGCCAGATTTGCATGTGATAGTGTAGGTCAAACCCTGTGACCTTAAGTCTCTGCTTAAGAACTCTGTGGGACTTAGAGGACCAGATAAAGGCTGGACTACCCCAGGTAGGAAGTCTAACAGGAGACAGCCAATAAAGCTCTCCAAGGGACCATACCTGCTATGTGAGGAGAAATAAACCTGGTGCAGAGGTGGGGACTTTCATATTGCAGAGGGACAGTGGGGGTCTTCTGAGGGTTTGTAACCACCTGCCAACTTTGAGGCAGGTCAAAAGCCCAAATTGGTGACCCTGTGTTAGTCAAGGATGATGATGACCTGAACAAGTGGAAGAAGTAGAGGAATTTGGAGAGATTTGGGAATTAAAAATAAGTAAGACTTGGTGATAGATCCCATGCTTTGGGTCTGGGGAGTGGGAGATGTCAAAGGGGACGCTTAGATTTCCAGCTTGCACACGTGGGTAGACAAAAGCATCATTTCCTGGAAGGCAGCTGCATTTGGGAGGGGATAGCACAACTTTGATCTTGGACCATGTAAAGTTGAAGTGCCTTTGAGCCACTGGTGATGTGGGATAGGCAGTTGGATAAACGTGTTAGAAGCTCAAAGAAAATTTTTGTACCGGAGATATAAACTTGGGAGTCATCTCTCCCCAAGAAGATAATAATTGAGTTGGGTGAGATTACCAAGGAAGATAGTGGAATAAGAAGAGACATGGCCTCAATTCTCCTGGAAGTCCAGCTTTAATTATTATGGGATAAAGAAGGTCAAGTCTGCAAGGGAGTCAGCACTGTAGGATAAAAGCCAGGCGTGTGGGCTGCTAGGAAAATCAAAGGAAGAGAGTCGAGTTGCCCCTGGGTATCCAAAGGGGATTGGTTCCAAGACACCTCATGGGATGCTGAGGATGCTCAAATCAGATATATAAAATGTTGTAGTACATTAATGGGTACCAAGTTTCCCTTTTGGAGTGATGAAAATGTTCTGGAATTAGATAATGGTGATGGTTGCATAACTTTGTGAGTATACTTAAAACCACTGAATTGTATACTTTTTAAAAAAAATTTTTCAGCTGTCAAGGGATCTTTTATTTTATTTATTTATTTATCTATCTATTTATTTATTTATTTATTTACATGTGGTGCTGAGGATCAAACCCAGGGCCTCACACATGCCAGGCGAGCACTCCACCACTGAGCCACATCCCCAGCCCTATTTTGTGTTTTATGTAGAGACAGGGTCTCACTGAGTTGCTTAGCGCCTCGCTGTTGCTGAGGCTGGCTTTGAATCGTATACTTTTAAAGAATGAATTTTGGCTGGGCGTGGTGATACATGCCCGTAATCCTGGCAGCTCCGGAGACTGAGGCAGGAAGATAGAGAGTTCAAAGCCAGCCTCCGCAACAGCGAGGCATTAAGCAACTCAGTGAGACCCTGTCTCTACATAAAACACAAAATTGGGTTGGGGATTTGGCTCAGTGGTTGAGTGCCCCTGAGTTCAATCCCCAGTACCAAAAAAAAAAAGAATTTTCAATGTGAATTTATCTCAATAAAGCTGTTGTATTTTATTTATTTATTTATTTTATTTATTTATTTATTTATTTATATTTAGGCTTACATGTTAACAGTGTAAATGATTCATTGTACATAGAGGATAAATATCAATTCTCTAGTTGTAAGTTGTATAGAATCACAACATATATGCAGTCATACATAAAGTTAGGGCTATGATGTCCATCATATTCCATCACCCTTGCTGTCCCCATGCCCCCTCCCCCCTTACACCCCTGTGAACAGAGATCC
>PVHX01004851.1:100874-119940 GCA_004024805.1 Geosciurus inauris | reverse complement strand
ACCTAATCACGGTTGAGATAAAGGTGATGTCTAATAATTTTCTGTATTTACTGGCCTGATTACCAACTGGGGAATAAAAATGGTTCAAATACCCTAGGCATGAGGTGTAACTCAAACATCAGATTCCCTTGGCTTATGCCAGATGTCACCAAGGCTTTCAATGAAATGTAAATGGTGGAGGCCTGCCCAACTTATAGGACTTGGGACCAGAGGTGGGGAAAAATGTGCCACTTTAAATCCAAGCCACTTGTCTTCTTTACCTTGAGAATCTTTTGGGGGGATGTACTGGGGATTGAACTCAGGGGCATTCAACCACTGAGCCACATTCCCAGCCCTATTTTGTATTTTATTTAGAGACAGGGTCTCACTGTTTAGTGCCTCACTATTACTGAAGCTGGCTTTGAACCCATGATCCTCCTGCCTCAGCCTTCCAAGCTGCTGGGATTATAGGCATATGCCACCATGCCTGGCTACCTTGAGAATCTTTACCCAAAGATTTCAGAGCTCTCTCTATTCTTTCAATATCTGAACTGACTAATCTGAGCCAAGAAGTAAACCTCATCTTGTTTTACTAGAGTAATTAGTGGCTGCTTTATTTTTCCCCCCTTAGGACTCTTGTATTTTTTTTAAACTCTATATTTTTGAATACCTCGTTTTATGGTGAATTCATATTTTCATCCTGTGCACCTAGATTAATGTGTTTTTCTTTTTTTTTTAAATATTTTTTTAGTTGTTGATGGATCTTTATTTTATTCATTTACTGTTTGTATGTGGTGCTGAGGATCAAACCCAGTGCTTCATGCATGCTAGGCAAGCACTCTACCACTGAGCTACAGCCCCAGCCCGATTAATGTGTTTTTCTGGTCAGTCCTATTTTATCCAACTATAGAGGATTTTTAAAACTCTGCTTTGTTTAGAGGCCAATTTACAAGGGTTAGCTCTCAATCTAATAGGTTGGTATTTTAAAAATATTTTTTTAGTTGTAGATGGACACAATATCTTTATTTTATTTATTTTTATGTGGTGCTGAGGATCAAACCCAGTGCCTCACGCATGCAAGACAAGCGCTGCACCACTGAGCCACAACCCCAGCCCAATCTAATAGGTTTTAATAAACATCTGTAGCATTACACTGGAAATATACCTACAAAAAGCTACAAAATATTTGTTTTTTGTTTGTGTATGTGTGCATACTTGTGTACTGTCATGTCTACATACGTGTGTCCATAATCATGTACATGGTATCAAAATTGGCATAGAAATGAGTGCTCATAAATTAAAGTTTAAAAGAAAAATAGTCCCAATTAGTTCACATGATTAAAAGTTCAATCTAAATTAGGTAAACAAATAAGAGTAAATATTTCTTTAAACTTACTCAGGCCATGCACAATGCACTATAATCTCAGCTGCTCAGGAGGCAGAGGCAGGAGGATTATGAGTTCAAAGCCAGCCTCAGCAAAAGTGAGGTGTTAAGCAACTCAGTGAGACCCTGTGTTTAAAAAAAATACAAAATAGGACTGGAGATGTGGCTCAATTGTTGAGTGCCTCTAACTTCAATCCTTGGTACCTATTGTCGCCCGCCGGCAGGAGACAATAATCACGCCATTGTTCTCAGAAAGCAATCTTTATTTTGTTGAGCGCTCTTCTTGCCTTCCTTGGTTCTCTTTTGTTCTCCTCGTTCTTCCCCCCAGCCTCCTTCTATATACTTTTCATACAGCAGGAAGTTATTACCGAGCAGAGTTACAACCAATTAGCAGGAATAGCATTATCAAGCACGAGGGGAATGTATGAGCAGAATACAGGCATGTATCAGAGCAGGCAATGCCCACGAGCCAAGCATGCACAGTGACGTTACCGCCAGCCAATGCTGTGTACTTCCTTAAGTTGTCCACCTGTTTACTGCAAGTTTCTGGCATATAGCCAGGTCACCATCTTGAAAGGGCGGGGCAGCTCCCAGGCCCAGAGAACCTGCCCCCAACAGGTATCCCCCTAAAAAATTGCTAACTTAGAAGTTTTTTAGGTGGTCAAACACATATAAAATGTTGATATCTATAAAATGTCTAAAATGTAAAATCCATTGTTTCTAGGAGTTTTCTTCAACAAAGCAGAGATGGCTAATGCTGTTCAATACACTTGTGTGATATCTTGTTTTTTGCAGTTAGAAATAAGTAAATTAGATTTCAATATCAGTGGGATGAATCTTCATAAATGTGGTAAGGGGACATCTGGCTAACTTGCAAAGTTAAAGTGCTAACTGTTAAATATAAAATCAAGTTCTCTTGACTTCTTGAATTCAGGGTAATATACTCAAACGTTATTTATAGTTTCATGAATTGTAAATGGAAAAAGGTTTAAGATTGCTGTGTCAGTGTTTTCACTAAAACAAGATTTCTAAGAGTCAAGATTCTATCAGGTGTAGTTTATATACAAAGAGTAAAAGAGGTTTCAATTGGATTTCAATTAAAGCAATATAATAACATAAAAGTATTTTATCTTATTAAAGTAAAAGATTTGGTCTAAATGCAGAAATTTCATGAAAGTTGTTTCAGAGCACAAATTAAGGAAAGGGATCCAGGTGCAGTGGTGCACACATGTAATCCCAGTGGCTCAGGAGGCTGAGGCAGGAGGATTGGGAGTTCAAAACCAGCTTCAGCAATGTGAGGTGCTAAACAACTCAGTGAGACTCTGTCTCTAAATGAAATACGAAATAGGGCTGGGGATGTGGCTCCATAGTTGAGTGCCCCTGAGTTCCCCGGCACCCAAAAAAGAAAAAAAAAAAAAAAAAAAAAAAGAAAAGAAAAGGGTTCAACATCTAAGAAAGAAGAAAGGTCCTGGGTATGGAAATACATTTAGTAGAAGGAAAAAGGAAACATATCTGATCTGGGTAAGAAAGTCTTTGTGTGGTAATGGAGAGTTGTAATACATCTAAATAAGTGATAAGAGAGCCTGTGTAAGTGATAAGAGGATCTATGTAAGTGAAGGGTATATTTCAAAAAGTTTATGTGTAACTAAGTTCTTCATATATAAGTAGTATAATCAGTTAAAGCTATTCAAGGTTTTTCCCTAAATTCAAATATGAATGTACTGATATAAACCAAAGTTTAATTTATGTGTTGAAGTATTTCTTAGAACATTAATTCTTTTTTTGATACTCCATTTTTAAAAATTTTATTTTTTAATTTGTTCTAATTATATATGATAATAGAGTGAATTTTTTTGAACTTTTAATATTGTGTCTGTTAAGTTTTATTTTTTAAAGCAACTATTTTTGAAGGAATTAGGATTTTTACAACTCTGGTTAAATAACAACTGTTAATTTTGAGTATTACATTACATTACAGTCTAGATTTCCTTTAAAAGCTAAACTTAGTTAAAACAAAAACGTGTAAATGTAATTGCAGTTTCTTTGTATGATAAATGTGTTCATATCTGCCAAGTATACAAGTCTTCAAATTAGGATGTTTCAAAGAGCATTTTATCAAGCTGGTGCTCTCCAAATTAAAGTTATCTGTAAGGGTAATTTTAGACTTATAAAAATAACAAATTTTATTGGGGATTTATTTATATAATTTAATATTCTGTAACCAGACCTATTATACATACAACTATTTACATCTACAATTTTATGTTACTTTTTACATTGGAGTAGACATTTAAATGTATTTTTAAAAGGTAATGAGCTTGATTTGTTTAAAGGTTAATATTGTGAAACATGATATTGTGTTAGCTCACATTCATAAAGACTCGGTAAAAAATATATATAAACTTTGTAAAAGGATATTTAAGAGACAAAGATCTGCTTCAGAAATAGAACAAGTTACCTTTACTCCATGTTAAGATAATTTCAAAGTAGAGTTAAGCTCATTTAAAGTTATATTCAAAGGATAAATTTTTGTTATAAAAATTACTATGATAAACAGGAGATATAATATTTAACTAAATAAGGTTTAAGGTTATAAAAATTATGATTCTTAGTTCATAGGTATTATACAAACTCAATATGTTTTTACTCTTGTTAATTTCATTTTGTGTTTTCTTTATCATTTTAAATGTCATCTGTTAGTGCCTTCCAGAAGGACAACTTTCAATATAACAACCTGAGTTAATTTGAGATAATAGGCCATCATCTATATACAAGATGTAAGGCTAACTTCCAGTACTAATTCAAACCCCAATTAAATGGAAGGGGTAAAAGATTATAAATTTGTAGACATTAAAGTTAAAGCCTATTACTCTTACTTTAAGACTGTTGAGACTGGCTTGCTGGATATTTAAGACCAAGGCTTGGAGATTAACGTTAAGCAGGTAAAAGGGCCAAGAAAGAAAAATAGCCAATATTTGGCTCTTGCCTTCTGGGTCAACTGGAACCCAGGGAATAAAAATATTTCTTTAAGAGCTTTACAACTCTAGGCTACGTGACCTTCCCAATCAGGAGGATCACTGAGACCCTGAAGAACAAAAAGCTGATGAGTAGCTGTGTGTGGTGGTGCACACCTGTAATCCCAGCACTTTGGGAGGCTGAAACAGGAGAATCGTGAGTTCAAAGCCAGCCTCAGCAACGGCAAGGCGCTAAGCAACTCAGTGAGACCCTGTCTCTACATAAAACAGAAAATAGGGCTGGGTGGGTGGCTCAGTGGTCGAGTACCCCTAAGTTCAATCCCTGGTACCAAAAGAAAAGAAAAGAAAAGCTCACCAGTGCACATACTGCAAAAGAAGAAAGTCATTAGAAAAGGGAGACATCCTTGATGCTTCCAAGGGAAGTCACATGGTCAGCAAGACCCTTGCCCTATCTTGCAGATTTCACTAATGGAGTTAAGAGGCTGCTCCCAAGCTCCCAAGAGTGACCCCCAAAAGGACTCAGCTCATTATTAGCAATAGGTAGGAACAAGGTCAATTTGGCCAGCTTGGTCTTGAACATCTAGCAAAAGCAGTTATAACCAAAGTACAACCATACATGGGAATTTAAAACAACATAATAATTCTTTTTTCTTTTTTTAAATTTTCTTTAGTTATACATGGACACAGTGTCTTTATTTTGTTTATTTATTTTTATGTGGTGCTGAGGATCGAACCCAGGGCCTCACACATGCGAGGCAAGCGTTCTACCACTGAGCTACAATTCCAGCCCCAATAATTCTTTTAATAGAACTTAAGATGTACACTTGGGTTAGCCCCACAGCCCTGGTGCCCCCCAAAGTAGGAGGCATTTTTTCCTTTGCAAGGCTCATATTTACCCCTGCCTACTAAAAATCAGACTGGTCTCTGTACCTTGGTCTTCCTTACTCCTCAAATTGACATTTAAACTAACAAACAAACATTTATCTATCCTGATAATGGCACATATCCAACACTAGAGAGCCCTTCAGTTTATTCCCTTACTCATAGGGCTACAGAAAATCTACCTAAAGTGGCACAGGAGCAGCAGGTTTAGAAACCTCTATTCAATACTATAAAAATTGTCAGCACAGGTTATTTAAGATATCCAACAGGGTGCTGATTTGCTGAATTTACAAAATCAATTGGATTCCCTTTCATCTATCATCCTGCAGAATCATTAGGGCCTGGATTTCCTTACTGCCAAATGAGGTGGCCTTTGCTTCTTCCTCCAGAAGAATGTTGCTTCTATGTCAATCATTCAGGACTGATAAAGGATGAGGTTAAATAACTACAGGACTGACTGGAACAACAGAGGCAAGAACTACTCGATTCCTAAAATGGTGGACTTCCTGGCTTCTCCCTCTTTTAACCCCCGTAATACTCATTGTACTTATAATAAAATTTTCCCTTGCTTTTTTTTTTTTTGGTACTGGTGATTGGACTCAGAGGTGACCACTGAGCCACATCCCCAGCCCAATTTTGTGTTTTAGTTAGAGACAGGGTCTCACTGAGTTGCTTAGTGCCTGGGCCTTGCTGAGGTTGGCTTTGACTCGCGATTCTCCTGTCTCAGCCTCCCAAAGTGCTGGGATCACAGCGTGCACCACTGTGCCTGACTTCCCCTGCTTTTTAAAAAAATCTTTTTTATTTGTCAATGGACCTTTATTTTATTTATTTATATGCAGTACTGAGAATCAAACCCAGTGCCTCACAAATGCCAGGCAAGCGCTCTACCACTGAGCCACTTCCCCAGTCCCTCCCCCCCTTTTTTAACTTTATACAGAAGCAACTTCTGGACAAGGTGACTCATCTAACCCAGACCATCTCCCAAGAACATGCAAAAGACATTCTCCTTCATTCACAATGTGACACTCCTGAGCCCCAGAAGGAAGAAATCACTCCCAAGGATGTGGAAGTTCCCTCCCTCTACATCCGCCTCAAGTCACAATCACTAAGACTATGTAGGAGCCTAAAATACCCCCTACCTCCTTATCCTCCTCCAGATTTCTGACAGGGGATCCCCTGCTCCGCCCTCTCCAGCAGGATGTAGCCAGATATGATGACAAAGCAGTCCCAACATTGTACCCTTTCAGAGTCTGGAATGAAGGTTGTGGTTACTGACCTGTCCTCTGGCCCCAACCTAAACAACTACCATTACCTGGCCCTGCCTACCAAAAGGGCCCTCTGAAAGTAACTCCTCCCATGACATGGTGAGGCTAAACCCTATAAAACCCAGACCCTCATGATGACCGGCCACCACTTTCCCCCGAAGATGTGCCCCTCTGGTGCTGAATAAAGCATCTCTCCTTCCAGTTTCATTTTTCTTTTTGTATTGACTTTTATGTGCTTTCAGACAAAGGGTAAAATAATAGGGTTCATCAGCTGTAGGCCACACAGCGCGATCTCCAGGCATGAGGCAATGACCAGCAATGAGAAGAGTGTCACATTCCAGGGCACCACATTAGCTGTCTCCTCACACAAATTCCAGTATTCACGGTTGCTCAAGTAAGTGCTTCTGTGGACAGATAGAGTCAAGTGAGTGAAGGAGATAATGTGGTGCCTTACCCCCACCCTCAATCCCCCTGTCTAAGTAGAATGGGATTTTTCAAAGAGTGAGTTAGACCCACATGGAGAAAATCTCCTGAAGCTCTGTGGCACCCAGGTTTCCTGGTGCATGTGGGAAGGGCATGGGAGTGGTGCGAAGAGAATGGGGGTCACAACACAGGCTAAGCCTGTGTTGGAAGTGGTAGGCCCACTTGCCCCTCATTGAGCATTTGGGTCCAGTTCCAAGTCCAGCTGCTGACACAGGGAGGCAATAGATGGCACCAGGTATTCCGATGGCCGACAACGAGAAGGAACGCAGAATCTGGACCAGGTGTGGAAAGTGGGCTGCATAGGACCGCCCCTCTCCCAACTCATGGGCTGACTGCGCCTAGCTCTGCCCCCCACATTGCCAAGTTCCTCTGGAACCAGGTTAAATAGAGATTCCAAGTGCTGGGGATGCAGTCCTGTAATAGAGCACTTGGAAATACATTTTCCTATAAACCCGGCGCTTGGAGTTAGGTAAAACTAAGGACCAGCAGAGATTCATGGGGCTTAGGAACTCTGTAGAGGGTGCTGTGGCTCTGGGAGAGATGACTTCAGAGACCTAATCCTCAATCTCTCCTTTTTTGGGGTGTGGAGGCGCATGAGGGCTTGAACCCAGGAGTGCTAAACCACGGAGATAGATCCACGGCCCTTTTTATTTCTTATTAATGAGAAAGGATCCCGCTAAATTGCTAAGGCTGGCCTTGAACTTGAGATCCTCCTGCCTCAACCTCCCCAGTCACTCGAATTATAGGTGTGGGCCACCATGCTCTGCCAAATCTCTTCCTAATTTGGATCTTACCTAAGAAGGATGTCCAGTTGCCGCTAGAGCCACTGTGATTCCCGGACACAGCACCTGTGGGACGAGAGTCAGTGTGATAGTGTGAACTCTGCCCCAAACCCAGATCCTCAAGGTCTTCTTGTCCTCCAGAAGTGGCCTATGGTGTCCTCAGCCCTTTGGACCCTAGGAAGACCTTATCTCTCCCTGTCCTGGAGCATTGTCAGGCTCTGTCTTACTTTATCATTATTTATGTGCCTACCTTATCTCTGTCCACATTACAGCTTCCTTGAGGGTGGGGTTCAATATGAAACATTCCCCATTAATCTTGACACATAGTAGGTGTCTTTCTGAATGGGAATCAGGAAGCTCTGTGTTGAAGGCCAGGGCCACACTACTTTACACTCAGTGAACTGATTGGTTTCTCTGCATCTCAGTTTTCTCCTGTATAAAATGGGTTTGTAAAACCTACCTTATAGAGTTGTTCTTAGGATTTAAAGATAAGTGATGGGCCTGGTGTCAAAACTGCCTTAGAGTAAATGCTGCTTAGCTATAAATGCCTTCAGCAGTGGGAAGAGGTAGTACTCTTGGAAGGTCTGGTGAGCTAGGATATGGTCGAATATGCTCACAAATGCTGTGATGTGGATTGCGGGATATCCTAAGATCCAGTCTCTGATCTTCTTTTCTTTCTTTCTTTCTTTTTTTTTTTAAAATATATTTTAGTTGTAGGTGGACACAATATCTTTACTGATTTATTTTTATGTGGTGCTGAGGATCGAATCCAGTGCCTCATGCATGCGAGGCAAACGCTCTACCACTGAGCCACAATCCCAGCCCCTCTGATCTTCTTTTCTTTGTCTGTCTTTTCCCACAGGAAGTTTACCCTCTCAGGGAATCAGCTATTCCCTCAGCCAATAGTCACCTCTAAATGCCTAGATATCCAAATCTAAGGATATGCCTGAAGGATATGTCCACTCAAATGTCTTGGTTTTAGCTCAGATTCAGCCTGTCTCAGAGTGACCTCATAATATTCCCAAAATTCATCTCCCTTTGATTTCTTTTTTTTTTTAAATATTTATTTTTTAGTTGTAGGTGGACAGAATATTTTATTTTTATGTGGTGCTGAGGATCGAACCCAGTGCCTCATGTGTACTAGGCGAGCACGCTACCACTGAGCCATAGCCCCAGCCCTACCTTTGATTTCTTTATCCTTATAGTTTAAAGATATCATCCACCAAGCCACCTAGGCTGGAAAACTTTAATCCTTTTGCATTTTGTCAACCTCAAGTCTTCTGGACTTTTGCTTCAGTGGCTCCTGAATCGATCAGTCCTTTCCCCTCCTCTTCCTGTTCAATGCCTAATTGTGTTCCATAAGGAAGATGTTCTTAGCCTCCCTGCTTAGGTCCAGGAGCTCTTGCCCCATGCCACCACTAGATTAAACTTGGTCTTGTCATGGTAGAATGGAGCACATCTGTGAACCCAGTGACTCAGGAGACTGAGGCAGGAGGATGCAATTTCAAGGGCAGCTTTGGCAACATAAGGGAACTTATCTCAAAATAAAAAATAAAGGGCTGGAGTTGTAGCTCAGTGGGAAAGTATTGCTGGGTTCAAGCTGGGATGGGATAGGGATAGTGAGAGTTGATTGTTTTGGTGCTGGGAATTGAACCCAAGAGCACTTAACCACTGAGCAACATCCACAGCCCTTTTTATATTTCTATTTAGACACAGGGTCTCACTGAGTTGCTTAGGGCCTCCTGAAGTTGCTGAGGCAGGATTTGAGCAACTCAGGCTGTTCTCCTGAGCCACTGGGAGTACAGATGTGTGCCTGGCGGGAGTTGGGTTTTTGAAGTCTAGCAAGGCCTTTGAGGCTCCTCACTCAGCCTCCAGCCTTGTCTTTACCTTCATTACACAGGCCAGGCTCTTTGTGCATCTCCCATCCCTAGAATTCTACAGCTCTTTTGATCCTTCCTTCCCTTTTAGTCTTGTCTGGCATATACTATATGAGGCAGCATTTTATTCTTTTCCAAGGAAGGGCCTGAGAGTTTTGGGTCTGTATATCATCCACAGCAACCTCAGAGAAACACCTGATGAGTTGAACTAAATTTCCACCAGGACTCTCACTCCCCTCTTCCTGTGTCAAGGCAGATCCAGGGCCAATGCTGACCCCCAGTGCTTACCCCCTCTGGTGAGGTCACTTACGGGGAGGTTCCAGGATCCAAAGATTCCTAGAATTGCCTCTGGCTTTACTAATTGTGTGTGTATGTGTGTGTGTGTTTGTGTGTATATGTGGTTTGTGTTGTGTTGCTGGAGCTCTAATCCAGGGCCTTGCTATGCTAGGCAAGGGGTCTACTACTAGTTACACTGCCAACTCAGATTTACCAATTTCTTTTTCTTTTCTTTTTTTTTTTTTTGGTACTAGAGATTGAACTCAGGGGCACTTGGCCACTGAGCCACATCCCCAGCCCTATTTTGTGTTTTATGTAGAGACAGGGTCTCACTGAGTTGCTTAGTGCCTCACCGTTGCTGAGGCTGCTTTTGAACTTGCGATTCTCCTGTCTCAGCCTCCCTAAGTGCTGGGATTACAGGCTTGCGCCACCGCGCCCGGCTCCAGATTTACCAATTTCAAATGACTCACCTCCTTGAGAATTTTACTTTTGGTCAAAGTATTTGTTTCCTTTTATGGTTTAAGCTTCCCTATCTTGCTCGCTGCTGTCTAATTGTCTTCATGAAAAGAGAAGAGTCATCATAAATTCAGGAGGAAATATTGATAGCTCAAATCTGCTCAATTTCGTTTTCTTTTCCTTTTTTTTTTTTTTTCTGGTACTGGGGAGTGAACTCAGGGGCACTTGACCACTGAGCCACATCCCCAACCCTATTTTCTATTTTTATTTAGAGACAAGTTCTCACTGAGTTGCTTAGGAACTCACTGCTCACTGCCTCACTGCTGCTTAGGCTGCCTTTGAACTCATGGTCCTCCTGCCCTGGGCTCAATTTTCTGTGTCACCATGGCCACTGGCCTATTTCAAGGTACTATCTTCCCTGTGAGACATTAATCTCTTTTTTCTGCATGTATGGCTGACCTCTTACTATTCATTCTCCACACAATACTTGAATCCAGTGGGGTGTGGAGTGACTAGAACTCTCACACTGTGCTGATAGGAGTGGAATTGATACAAAAACTCCAGAAAGCCATTTGCCAGTTTTAGCACTTAATATTTTCAAGCCTTAAGACTCAGCAGTGTTACTCCTGTCTAAGAGTAACAATGGAAATAAACACATATGTTCACCTAAGATGCCTACAGCAATGTTGATAGTGACCTTATTTGCAATAAACCCAGACTGGGAACTATCCAAATGTCCATCAACAGTAGAATGTTTAATATGAAGTATATTCACACAATGGAATGAATAAGAAATAAAAAACTACAGCTACACAAAATAACTCAGGTGGCTTTCATAAGTATAGAATTATGATAAAGAAGTCAGACACAAAAGAACACAGCATATGATTTCATTTCAGAAAAATTACTGAACAGATCAAACTAGTTTCTGGGGTTATAAAACTGAATAATGGTCACCTATGTTGGTGCAGGGTAGTACCTGATGAGAGTCATGTGTGGGATTCTGGTAATAACAATCTGTATGTTTTTGTTCCTTTGTTTTTTGAGATTGGGTCTTTATATTTTACCCAGATTGAGCTGGAACTTCTATTCTCATCCTCAAGATCCTCTGGCCTTTGCTTCCTGAGGAGCTAGGACTACAGGTACATGAATGAATTGGTTCTGGAACTGGGTGCTGGGTATGTGGGTATGTTCACTTTGTGAAAATTCATTGAGCTGGGGCTGGGGAATGTAGCTTAGTAGCAGGGCATGTGCATAGCATTGACCTGGCCCTTAGTTCAATCCCCAGCGCGCACACACACATACACAACCAAAAAGCAAAAAGCAAAAAGCAAAAAACAAAAATTCCCAAACTTCTTGCCCTAAGAGCTCTTTATGATTGATTGATTGATTGATTGTGGTACTAGAGATTGAACAACCCAGGGCACTCTACCACTGAGATACATCTGCAACATGAGCACTCTGTCTGTCTCATACACACACACACACACACACACACACACGCATGCACGCGCGCGCAGACATATATATAATTTCCCCAGGTGGACCTCAATCACACTTACGACTTTCTAATCTCTCTCTCTCTCTCTCTCTCTCTCAATCTCTGTTACTCTCTCTGCAGTACCGGCAATTGAACCCAAGGGTCTTCTCCATCAAGGCATATCCCAGCCGTTTTAAGTTTTTATTGCCCAGATTGTTCTCAAATTTGTGATTCTCCTGCTTAGCCTCCTGAGTTCCTGGGATTACAGACGTGTGCTACCATGCTTGGCTTGTTTGCTCTCTCTCTCTCTCTCTCTCCCCCTTTCTCCTTCGCTCCCTCTTGTTTGCAGTAGTGCTGGGGATCAAGCTCAGTGTCTCACAAATTAAAAGTAACTGCTCTACCCATAAGCTATACCTCCACACTATTTATTTGCATTTTTGATGGCACCCACTCTTGTCTAAAATCATCTTGCATATGTGTTTACTTCATTCATTTGGTGACTATTAACCAAGTTCCTGTTAGGTGAAGGCACTAGCCTAGGCACTAGGCACACAGCAGCCAACAAAACAGGCAGTCCTTGCTCTCTTGGAGCTTCTAGTCTCGCTTCCTCATAACATTTCCCCCCCACAAACGAATACAGGCTTTAAGGGGGAAGGGACCTTGTCTGTGTCTCTGTGGCATAATGTGGAATTTCCTGAGAGTGATTCAAGTTGTGGAGAAGAAGGAAGATAGCTGTGAATGAGAATTTTGGGAGCATAGCCTTGGAGATCACCCCCGAACAAGACTCATTAGATTGGGTGGAGGAATGGGGGTGAAGTTTAAGCTGGAGAAGGGACAGGATGTGACACTGGGTGAGTGTGTAGGCCTGGGAGAAGTATGACATCTCAGAGAGAGTTGAGGTCAGAGAGATGGAGTAGAGTCCAACAGCCAT
Organism: Geosciurus inauris; assembly: GCA_004024805.1. Classification (NCBI taxonomy): domain Eukaryota; kingdom Metazoa; phylum Chordata; class Mammalia; order Rodentia; family Sciuridae; genus Geosciurus; species Geosciurus inauris. The sequence goes on along the minus strand of PVHX01004851.1, from coordinate 107,170 downwards.
GAATCCATGCAAGAGATGGGGAATAGAAGAGACCTCAGAAGGTAAGAGGGAGTTGCTAAAGGAGAGGTGTCGGGCTGGGGCTGTAGCTCACTGCATGCTTGCCTAGCATGCAGGAGGCCCTGGGTTTGATCCTCAGCACCACATATAAATAACAAATGAATAAAATAAAGATCCATCAACAACTAAAAAAATATTTTTTTAAAAAAGGGAGAGATGTCCCCACTAGGCTAATAGGGGTGTGACTCAGAAAAAGGATGAGGTGAGACCTCTTCTAGAGAATTTTATCATCCAGTTGTCCTGAAAAGAAGAAGACTATGCTGGGTAGATCTCTGATTTTTACCCCACAGAGATATTACATTAGGTTGACCATCCAAAACTTCCCTACATGGAGAAAGAGTTAGAGGAGGAGATCCAGGAATTCCTCCACTTCTCCCAGCAGATCCTAACCTCCAGCAAGACTTGGGGGCAACTTCTCTGACTACTGACCTGCCTCTGAGTTTATCCTTAGCACCCAGCACAGAGTGGGTATCCAGAAATGTGAGCTGAGAGTGAGTGGATGTGGAGGAGGGGAAGGGCAACTCTGAGCTGATAGGTGACATCACTGCCTAGCTCCAGATATTTTTGCTGCACCCCCATCCCTATTATTACCCTGCCCTTGTAACCTCCCACACAACCAGCTGCTCTTTCTGCTTCTACCCTTGTTGTGAGAGGTCCCCAACATCTGCTTGGTTGTGGAGGCAGGGAGGGGCAGGTAGGACATGCTTTGACCCAGAAGGGAAGCTCTTTAGGGACTTGAGCCTCCCTGCCTTCCCCTTCCTTTCAGATATTCAACTTAGGTCCTTGGGGGCTCCTCCAGGATTGTCTACAGCATGTTGAATGTGTAGGGGGAGGATTGGGCACGTTCCCTGTCCCCATCAAGCACTTGCCACCCCTCTGGACCACCTTCCTTTTCCCTCTCTCCTCCCTTTCCATTCAGAATCCCTTACAGTTTTGTCCAGTCCCCTGGCCACTGGCCTGGGCTCTATTCTCCTCACCATCAATCCCCTGCCAATGAAGCCAGGTAAGAGCAAGACATGCATGCTGAGTTGGTCAACGCTCCAGGTCTTTCCATCAGGGACCAGTAAGAAGGAATCGGCCACGATGCAGACTAGGGAAAGAGGTTATTAGGGAGAGCCCCACACAGCACGCACATGTCCTCAGGTTCATGGTAAGGCAGTGAGTGCACGTGAGCTGGAGGTTCCTGGGTCAAGAGGAAAACAGGCTGGAGCATGAGTATAGGTTGGAGAAAAGATGTGGTAGAAACTGGCAGGATCAGACTGATGAGGGAGAGAGGCCATTATCACCACTGCAGCTGGTGGGGAGAATGGGTGGATGTGCTGATGGAGCAATAGGGGACCTAGTCACACCCTGGAAGTTGCCTGGCATCAGTTTCTTCTTCTATTTCTGCACACATGTCTCCGTAGTCCTTCTTTGATTCCTTACCTCTTTGAAGACTTAACCAAGCCATTGCATATCTTTGAGTCTCAATTACCTCATCTCTATAAAAGGTAGAATGATACCACTTGCCTCCTGTGTTGGTTGTTAGGATTCCTTTGGACAAGGGGAATATTTTGTAAACTAGGCAGCACAAAGGAGATGTACAGTGGCCTCATCATTTCCATTTGTCATACAGAGAGAGCTCCTCCCTGAAAGAAATGAAACAGATGATAGCAGGCTACAGTTTTGTTTTTATTTCATATAATTTTTTTTTGTACTGTGGATTGAATCCGGGGGCCCTTAACCACTGAGCCAACTCTTGCTAAGTTGCTGAGGCTGGTTTTTAACTTGTGACCCTCCCGCCTCAACCTCCCAAGTGCTGGGATTACAGGCATGTTCCACCATGCCTAGCTTCATTTCATATTTTTAATATTTGTTTATTGATCCCTTCTCCTTTAGAGATTAGTACCTGTTTTTCAGGGTAGATGTGACACTGAGGCCTGTTTTCTTAGACTATTCCATTCTCTAGCCTCAAAGTTTGACGCAGTGATGACTGTACAATTCAAGCCAATTCCATGAAGAATCCATTTTAAAAATTTATTTGTGTTCTTATTGCTCAGCATTCTGAAGTCAAAGAAATTCTGTTTTTGTTGAGGTGCTGAGGTTCCTGGTGGCCTGTTTTCACCATGAGGAAGGGCCTGCCTGTTTGAGCAGGAAGTCAATTGAGAGGAGAGGGTGAAATGTGATGACATCATTTGAAATGGCATATCCAGCCATGTCTGAAGCCTGATCAAAAAAAACATTTTTTTTTTTGGTACTAGAGATTGAACCCAGGGTCTCTTAACCAGTGAGACACAACACCAGGTTTTTAAAAATATTTTATTTAGACATAGGGTCTTGCTAGGTTGTTTAGGGCCTTCATAAATTGCTGAGGCTGACCTTGAACTCACAATCCTTTGCCTCAGCCTCCCAAGCTGCTGGGATTACAGGCATATGCTACTGCACCCTGTACTACTTGGAAGTTTTTTTAAAAAAATCTTTTATATATTCTTTTTAGTTATAAATGATAGTAGAAGTCAAATATTATGCATACATAAATGGTAACTTCTCATTTTTGTGGTTGTATGTGGTGTGGAGTTACATTGGTCTTGTATTCACATAAGAAAGTTGGAATCTTTTGATGATGTGAATTGGTTTGAGTTGTGTTTATGTCAGTTACAATGTAAAGAGTAGTTTTTGATATACAGATTAATTCATTAAACCCTGGCTTCATTTAAGCCTGTGGTAGAAATATGGAGATTCATAGTTTAGGACTGAAACCCAGCTTAGTCTCAGGCACAAACAGGAGAGTGCAGCCCACTGCAGAATTAACCCACACCCAAGTAGGATGTGGTAGTGTCAATGGAAGAGATGAGGGTAGCACTAAGTACCACAGAACTTTACAAGGCTCACAATGAAAAGTGGTACCACATGGAAAGTGGTAGACAGTAGGAAACTTTTTTCTTTTTTCTTTTTATTTACTTATTTAAAATTTTTTTTTTTTTTTTAGTTTTAGATGGACATAATCTCTTTATTTTATTGCTTTATGTGTGGTGCTGAGGATCGAACCCAGGGCCTCATGTATGCAAGGCAAGAGCTCTACCGCTGAGCTATAATCCCAGCCCCCCAGTAAGGAACTTTTGATATAGCTTCTCTGAAAGGTCCACTCCTAACACAAGAGAGGCATGGATGATGGAGAAAACTTACCACACTAACCTGAATGTCAGAATCTAAGAGGAATCCTTGCTGTTTATAAGACAGAGAAGCTGGATGGGAAAAGAGCTATGAAGAATTGACCTCTTGAATGAGAGAACACCTGAAAAAAGAAAATACTTTGAACTTTCCCCAACAGGTTGCCTCTGACTCACAAGGAATCCCTGTAGTAACTGATACTTGATTTTGTGTCTGTTGGCTTCTTTAATGATTTTACAATATGTCCATGCTGCTTCTGATATCTTGTCCTTTTTCTTTAAAGATTTTACATTTACTGCATTTTAGAAGGCCTATTTTAAATTTGAATGGCAAGTATTTTTATTTATCTTTGTGTGTGTGTGTGTGTGTGTGTGTGTGTGTGTGTGTGTGGTGTTGGGAATTGAACCCAGGGCTAGGTAAGTGGTCTAGTACTGAGCTCTATCCCCAGCCCTAGTGGACACTCTTAAATATTGCAAACAGTGTCCTTTAACTTGCCAATCTCCCTGAGAAACCTCAGACTCTCATTCCACAGCCTCCTTTGAGGTGTTCTACATAGATGTTTCGCCATGCCTGGAGCCACATAACCATGTCATCTGTAGCAGAAATGGAACTGTTCTTCCCAAGTCCTCAGCCCTCTCTGTATCCATGTCCTTTGCTAAGCAATTTAGTTGTCCCCTTGCCCACCTCCCCACTCTGCAAGAGGTAGAATACACCTCCCACCATATGGCAGAATGTAAAGTGGGCAGAATCAACGAGATACTGGTTCTGAGCCTAGGTCTTAAGAGGTGTTGTGTGGGCTATGGTTGTGGCTCAGTGGTAGAGCGCTTGCCTCACATGCGTGAGGCACTGGGTTCGATCCTCAGCACCACATTAAAAAAATAAAGATATTGTGTCCATCTACAACTAAAAAATATATATATATTAAAAAAAAGAAAGAGGTGTTGTGTGTTGCCACTTGCCACTATCATGGCCATGAGAAGAACATGCCTGAGTTAACCCACTGATAAAAAGAAGGTGCAAGATACAAGCAAGATGTCCAGGTTGGATCCGAGCCTAGCTCAGCTCATCTCCAACCCATCCATACATGGAAAAGTGAAATAAATGCTATGTTTGTATGCCACTGAGACTGCGTGTGAGGTTTTGTTACACAACACTAGCTGCCTAGACAGACCCTGTTATGCAGGCCACTGGTGACTGAGTGACAAACAAGTATCTGATCCATAGGCAGGCAAGCATGTAGCCAGAGACTTAGGAGATTGCTGAAGGTGAGAGCTCTGCTGAACAGAGATCCCTGTCTGCAGGATCACGCAGCAACAAACTGGATCTTCATTCATGGGAAATTTTTCTGTGAGACAACCTGAGAGACACATTAGAGAAGAGAGAGTCCCCAAACTGAGAAATATCTGAAGGCAGGCAGTGAGAAAAAGCAATAGAAACCATAAATGCTGAGAAGGTGCAGCAAGAGAACTGAGTAGAGAGCTGCTGTTCAGAAACAGTGCAGAAGGAAGGAGCTTGGGGACTGGGAGGCAGAGATGGAGAATGTGGGTCCCTGGCAGGGGAGGTAAAGATGATGAGAGGTAGAGCAGGATCACCAGAACTAATGTTGAACTACTAGAGCAACTGTCCTGTGCTGAATAGCAGGCCTTCCCAATGCAGACCTGAAGAGGGGATTCAGCCTTTGGTCCTGATGGACCGATGAGCAGGCCATGCATTTTTCTTCACGTTGATCACTAGTGAGTCTGAGAGATCTCCTTCTCCTTCTCCTTCTCTTCCTCTTCCTCCTCCTCCTCCTCCTCCTCCTCCTCTTTTTCCTTCTCTCTTCTTCTTCTAGTTGAAGATTGGATCTAGGGCTACTTAACCACTGAGCCACATCCCCAGATCTTTTAAATTTTGTGACGGGTTCTTGCTAATTGGCTTAAGTCTTTGGTAAGTTGCTGAGGCTGGTTTCAAACATGCAATCTTCCTGCCTTAGCCTCCCTCTCAAGTTGCTAGACTTACAGGTGTGCATCATCACCACAATTGGTGAGATGGTAGGTACCTCTTTTGAGGACAAGAGTCCTTAAAGCCAGGGTCTCATACATAGTAGGCAAGCACTCTACTACTAAGCCCTATCCCCAGCCCAGGTTGTTACTTCTTTTGAGGACGAGTCATGAGTCAGAAAATTGTGTATGTGTAGGTGTTCGTTCATGGGTACTCATTATATTATTTTTATGCAACTCTGGACTGATGAAATACTGTTAATAATGTTTTAAAACATTATAGGTGTCCTGATATTTTTCAAAACAAGAGGCGAGCACATCATCCCAAAGACTAAAGAAAGAGAAAGATCTCTGAGGAAATATTTACTGTGGGAATGAAAGAATTTTTCCAGAAGGTTTTCAGTGATATAACTAGGATTCTTCAAAAATCAGAAAGAATGGCTGAGATGAAAAGTTGCTAGCAAACAAGGCATTGTGGTGCACACTTGTATCCCAGCTACTTGGAAGCTGTGTTAGGAGGATTGCCAATTGGAGGCCAGCCTGGGCAATTTAGCGAGATCTTGTCTGCAAATTAAAGAAAAATAGAGGGGGTGTATGTGGCTCAGTGGTGTGGCAGAGCACTTGCAGAGCATGTGTGAGGTCCTGGATTCAATAATCTCAAGTGCTGAAAATAAATCAATAATAAAGTTAACGAATAAAATGTGGTAACCATCCAATCAAAATAATCCTTTTCTTTTAAAAATCGCCTTTCCATGGGAGCCGCGCTGGCTGGAGAGTAATGTTACAGAGCGGAGAGAGTGAGGAGGCTGCGTCTGGCTCCCGCTCTCACAGCCATTGCAGTACATTGAGCTCCATAGAGACAGAGCCGGGGCAAGTGAGAGCCGGACAGGCACTGGGCGACTCTGTGCCTTGCTGAGGAAAAACAACTAAACATGGGCAAAGGAGATCCTAAGAAGCCGAGAGGCAAAATGTCATCATATGCATTCTTTGTGCAAACTTGCCGGGAGGAGCACAAGAAGAAGCACCCAGATGCTTCAGTCAACTTCTCAGAGTTTTCTAAGAAGTGTTCAGAGAGGTGGAAGACCATGTCTGCTAAAGAGAAAGGAAAAT
>PVHX01004851.1:0-100774 GCA_004024805.1 Geosciurus inauris | reverse complement strand
ATGCACCCAAGAGGCCTCCGTCGGCATTCTTCTTATTCTGTTCTGAGTATCGCCCCAAAATCAAGGGAGAACATCCTGGCCTATCCATTGGTGATGTTGCAAAGAAACTGGGAGAGATGTGGAATAACACTGCTGCAGATGATAAGCAGCCTTATGAAAAGAAAGCTGCTAAGCTGAAGGAAAAATACGAAATGGATATTGCTGCCTACCGAGCTAAAGGAAAACCTGATGCAGCAAAAAAGGGGGTTGTCAAGGCTGAAAAAAGCAAGAAAAAGAAGGAAGAGGAGGAAGAGGAGGAAGATGAAGAGAATGAGGAGGAGGAGGAAGATGAAGAAGATGAAGATGAAGAAGATGATGATGATGAATAAGTTGGTTCTAGCGCAGTTTTTTTTTTCTTGTCTATAAAGCATTTAACCCCCCTGTACACAACTCACTCCTTTTAAAGAAAAAATTGAAATGTAAGGCTGTGTAAGATTTGTTTTTAAACTGTACAGTGTCTTTTTTTGTATAGTTAACACACTACCGAATGTGTCTTTAGATAGCCCTGTCCTGGTGGTATTTTCAGTAGCCACTAACCTTGCCTGGTACAGTATGGGGGTTGTAAATTGGCATGGAAATTTAAAGTAGGTTCTTGTTGGTGCACAGCACAAATTAGTTATATATGGGGACGGTAGTTTTTCATCTTCGGTTGTCTCTGATGCAGCTTATACGAAATAATTGTTCTGTTAACTGAATACCACTCTGTAATTGCAAAAAAAAAAAAAAAAAAAAAAAAAGTTGCAGCTGTTTTGTTGACATTCTGAATGCTTCTAAGTAAATACAATTTTTTTTATTAGTAAACAAAACAAAACAAAACAAAACAAAACAAAACAAAACAAAACAAAAAAAAATCGCCTTTCCATGCCTGGAAAGCATGTTTTTTGAGAGCACAGAAATCACCTGCCTTTTTTACCACTGTATTTCCTGCACAACTTAATAGCTCAGTAACTATCTTGAAAAACAAAAAACAAACAAAAAAAAAAGTGGGGTGTAGGGGCTCCAAACAGGGTCAGGAGAACATCAAGCTCAGGAGGCCCTCACACACTCCTGCTCCCTTAGGGTATAATCTGAGCGGGAAGGTTTGAGGGTACACTCAAAATTGTTTATTCCTGCAAGCCAGGGAGTGGGCAGGCCAGGCAGGGGTCCAGGAGCAAGCAGGTATTACTGGGCGTCCAGTGGAGCCTCACTGAGCTGATCCCTGTGGAAAAGAGAAAGTGAGTGAGGACGTAGCCAGGAGCAAGCCAGTCCCACCACAACTCCACCTCAAGCTGTCCCACCTCCTTTTTTCTGCAATCGCCACAAATGACACCAATAGTAGCGTTCACCAGCTGTATGCCACACAGCACGATCTCCAGACATGAGACAACCACCAGCAGTGAGAAAAGTGTCACATTCCAGAGCACCACGTTGGGTGGCTTCTCGCACAAATTCCATTGAGTAATGTTGGTCAAGTAATCGCCTCTGTGGACATAGGGTCAAGAGAGTGGAGGAGATAATGCGGCGCCCTCCTTCCACCCCACTCCTATCCAATGTGCCCAATGGGATTTGCAAAGGGTTATTAGACCCACGTGGAGGGAAGTCTCCTGAAGCTTGGGGGCACCCAGGTTTTCCGGCCCAAGTGGGAAGGGCATGGGAACAGCGAGATGCAGAGAATGAGGATCACAAATACATGCTAAGCCTTACGAGGTTTCTAGGAAGTGGTAGTCCCACTTGCCGTTCATTAAGCATTTGGGTCCAACTTGGAGGCTGGCTCCTGACACGGAGAGGCAGTAGATGGCACCAAGTATTCCGGTGGCCGAAGAGAAGACAGAGCGCAGCATCTGGACCAGGTGAGGAAAATGGGCTGAATGGGGCCGCCCCCTCGCCACTCGTGGACCGACCACACCTAGCTTCCCTTCACCCTGCTCCCATTGGCGAGCTTCTTGGGAACCAGGTTGAAATACATTTCTGGGTCTGGGGATGCAGTCCTGAAACAGAGCGCTTGGAAATACATTTTCCTATAAACCTGGGGCTTGGAGTTCGGTAAGACTAAGTAAGGGCTAGTGGGGATTCATGGGGGTTAGGAATTCAGTGGAAGGTTCTGTGGCTCTGTGAGAGAGACCTAATTCACAATCTCTCTCTTTTCTGGGGTGGTGGGGGGGCACTGAGGATTGAACCCGGGAGTGCTCTACCACTGGGCTACATCCCCAGCCCTTTTTATTTCTTATTTAAGAGACAGGATCTAGCCAAATTGCTGAGGCTCTCCTCAAACTTGAGATCCTCCTGCCTCAACTACCAGAGTCACTGGAATTACCAACACAGACGGTCGAATCTCTACTTAATTTGGATCTTACCCTGCAGCGATTTCCGCAGCAGCCTGTTCCACAACACCCTTGGCCCCCTGCCCGAACCGCTGCGATTCCTGTGCACAGCACCTGTGGAGCAAAAGTCAGTGTGATAGTGTGAACCCTCCATCCCAACCCAGATCCTCAAGATCTTCACCTCTGGAAGCTGCCTACGGTGTCCTCAGCTCTTTGGTGTCTTATCTTTGAGAGATAAGACGACCTTCTCTCTCCCTGTCCTGGAGCATTGTTGGGCTCTACCTTACTTTATCATTATTTAAGTGCCTACCTTATCTCTGTCCATATTTTAGCTTCCTTGAGGGTTGGGTTCAATATTAAATATTTTCCATAAATCTTGTCACATAGTAGAGGCCTTTCTGGGAATCAGGAGGCCCTGGGTTAAAGGTCAGGGGCATACTGCTTCACACTTAATGAACAGATTGGTTTCTCCAGGTCTCAGTTTTGTCCTATATAAAATAGGTTTGTAAAACCTACCTCACTGAGTTGTTCTTGGAATTTAAAGATAAGTGATGGGCCTGGTGTCAAAACTGCCTTAGAGTAAATGCCCCTCAGCTATAAATGCCTTCAGCAGTGGGAGGAGGTAGTACTGTTGGAAGGTCTGGTGAGCTAAGTAGTGTGTGGAAGAGTATGCTCACAAATCCTGTGATGTGGATTGTGGGATGTCCTAAGATCTAGCCCCTGATCCTTTTTTGGTTCCTGTGACTTTTCTCACCATGTCCATACCTTCCCAGAAATCAGCTATTCCTTCTGCCAATAGTCACCTGTACATGCCTTGGGGATCCAAATCCAATTGACTGAAGGATGTGTCCATTCAAATGTCTTGGTTTTAGCTCAGCTTCAGCCTGTCTCAGAGGTGACCTCAATATATTTCCCAAATTCATCTGCCTTTGATTTCCTCATCTCGTAATTGAAAAAAATCATCCACCAGGTTACCTAGAGCAGAAAACTTAAATCCTTCTGCCCCCAGCAAGACCTCAAGTCTTCTTGACTTTTCCTTCAATGGCTCCTGAATCTATCAGTCCTTTCTCCTTCTGCCATTCAGTTCCTAATTACATTCCATGTGAAAGATGTTCTTGGCCTCCCCACTAAGTTCCTGAGACCCTTGCTGCATGCCACCCTACACGTCATCTTACACGCCACCACCAGATTAAACTTGGTCTTGCCAGAGTGAGTTGGTGCACACCTGTAAACCCAGTGGGTCAGGAGGCTGAGGCTGGTGGATGCAAGTTCAAGGTCATGCTTGGCAACTCATGGAGACTCTAACTCAAAATAAAAAATAAAATGCTGAGATTGTAGCTCAGTGGGAAAGGGTTCCTGGGTTCAGTGGCCAGGAGCAGGGGTTTCTTCAGTTTGTTTTCTCTTGGCTCAAGTTCTTCACTGAGGATCCTATCAATACTGAATCCTAGCAAGGACTTTGAGGCTCCTCACTCAGCCTCCAGCCTTGTCTTCATCTTCATTACACAGGCCAGGCTCTTTGTGCATCTCCCATCCCTGGAATTCCACAGCTCTTTTGATCTTTCCTCCCCTGTTAATCTTGTCTGGCATATATCATACAAGGCAGCATTTTGTTCTTTTCCAAGGAAGGACCTGAGAGTTTTGGGTCTATTATATCATCCACAGCAACTTCAGAGAAACACCTGATGAGTTGAACTAAATTTCCACCAGGACTCTCACTCCCTTCTTCCTGTGTCAAGGCAGATCCAGGGCCAGGGCTGACCCCCAGTGCTTACCCTCTCTGGTGAGGTCACTTACGGGAGGTTCCAGGATCCAAAGATTCCTAGAATTGCCTCTAGTTTTACTAGTGTGTGTGTGGTGTGTGTGTGTGTGTGTGTTGTGTTGCTGGAAATCTAATCCAGGGCCTGGCCGTGTTAGGTAAGTGCTCTACCACTGAGTCACACCCCCAAAACCATATTTACCATTTTGAATGACCCACCTCCTTGAGAATTTTACTTTTGGTCAAAGTATTTGCTTCCTTTGTGGTTTAAGCCTCCTGGTCTTGTTCCTGCCATCTAATTGTCTTCATGAAAAGAAAAGAGTCATCATAAATTCATGAGGCGATATTGTTTATAGCTCAAATCTGCTCACTTTTCTCTATCACCATGGACACTGGCCTATTTCAAGGTACTGTCTTCCTTCCGTGACATTAGTCTCATTTTTCTTCATCTATGGCTGATCTCCTACTATCCATTCTCCACACAATAGCCAGAGAGATCTACTTCAATCCAGTGGGGTGTGGAGCAACTAGATCTCCCACACTGTGCTGATAGGAATGAGTTTATACAAAAACTCCAGAAAACTGTTTGCCAGTATTAGCACTGAATATTTGCAAACCTTAAGAATTAGCAGTGTTACTCCTGTTAACACTGGGGATCGAACTCATGGCCTATGATTTCAATGGAAATCACAGCAATGGAAATAAACACATATGTTCAGCCAAGGCAGCTACAGGAATGTTGATAGCAACATTATTTGCAATAAACCCAAACTGGGAACTATCCAAATATCCATCAAGAGTAGAATGTTTATCTGGGCGTGGTGGTGCAGGTCTGTAATCTCAGTGGCTTGGGAGGCTGAGGCAGGAGGATCACGGGTTCAAAGCCAGCCTCAGTAACAGCGAGGTGCTAAGCAACTCAGTGAGACCCTGTCTCTACATAAAACACAAAATAGGGCTGGGGATGTGGCTCAGTGGTTGAGTGCCCCTGAGTTCACTCCCTAGTACCGAAAATAAATAAATAAATATATAAATACATATATAAAAGAGTAATGTATAAATGAAAGTATATTCACAGAATGGAATGCATAAGAAATAAAAAATTACAGCTACACAAAATAATATGATTGGCTTTCACAAATATAATATTATGCTAAAGAAACCAGACACAAAAGAACACATAGTATATAATTTCATTTCAAATAGAGTACTGAAGAAACCAAACCAGTTTATAGGTTTAGAAGACAGAATAATGGTTACCTTTGATAGGGGCAGTACCTGGTGAGAGGCATGTGTGGGATTCTGGTAATAATGATCTGTGCTTTTTTGTTCGTTTATTTTACAAGATGGGGTTTTGCCATTTTATCCAAGTTGACCTGGAACTTCTAGTGTCAGCCTCAAGATCCTCCTGCCTCAGGAGTCATTAATAGTCATTCAATGACTATTAACCAAGTTCCTGTTAGGTGAAGGCACTAGTCCAGGCACCAGACACACAGCAGTTTTTTGATCTGGGTGCTTGGTATGTGGGTGTGTCCACTTAGTAAGAATTCATTGAGTGGGGGCTGGGGATATAGCTTAGTAGTAGGGCATGTATTTAGCATTCACAGGCCCTGAGTTCAATCCCCAGTACATGTGCCCCCCCCCACAACCTAAAAAAAAAAATCCCCATCTTCTTCCTCAGCTGCCCCTAGGAGCTCTTCGTGGTAGCTGTTTTTCTCTTCCTTCTTTCCTTCTTTCTTTATATATATGTGGGAAACTATGCTGGTAGACCTCTGACCTTTACCCCACAGAGATATTACACAAGGTTGACCATCCAAAACTTCCCCTAAATGAGGAAAGAGAGGAGGAGATCCAAGAAATCTGTGTCTCTCCTTCCCTTCGTGTGTGTGTGTGTGTGTGTGTGTATGTTTTCCAGGTTGACCTCAATCAAATTTAGGGTTTTCTTCTCTCTCCCCACCCCACCTCTCTTTCTTTTCTTGTGGTACTGGCAATTGCACCCAGTGACACTTTCAACTGAGGCTTATCCTAGCCCTTTTAAATTTTTTTGGCCCAGGTTGGTCTCTAATTTGTAATCTTCCTGCCTCAGCCTCCTGAGTTGCTGGGATTATAGGCATATGCCACTGCACCTGGCATTATCTTCCTTCTGAGTAAGTCAGGTTGCAGGCATGTCTACCATGCCTGGTTGGCTTGCAGTCTCTGTCTCTGTCTCTGTCTCTCTCTCTGTGTGTGTGTATTCTCCTTCCTTCTGTCTTCTTTGCAGTAGTGCTCGGGATCAAACCCAGTGTCTCACACATGCTAGTAAGTGCTCTACCACTAGGCCATACCTCCAGCCCTATTTATTTTTATTTTTCATGGTATCTACTCCTGTCTGAAATCATCTTGCATATTTATTTATTTCATTTGATGACTATTAACCGAGTTTGTGTTAGGTGAAAGCACTAGTCTAGGCACCAGACACACAGCAACCAACAAAACAGGCAGTCTTTGCTCTCATGGGGCCTGTAGCCTTACTTTATACCATTTGACCACACAAAGGAACAAAGCATTCAGGGAAGCAGGGACCTTGTCTGTGTCTCTGTGGCATAATGTGGAATTTCCGGAGAGTGACTCAAGGTGTGGAGGGGGAGGAAGATAGCTGGAGTGAGAATGTTGGGAGCATAGCCTTGGAGATCCCCCTGAACAAGACAAGTTAGACTGAGTGAAGGAGTGAGGTGTGGTTAAGGCTGGAGAAGGGACATGATGTGACACTGGGTGAGTGTGTAGGGCTGGAAGAGTGTGACATCTCAGAGAGAGTTGAGGTCAGAGAGATGGAGTAGAGTCCAACAGCCATGAATCCATGCAAGAGATGGGGAGTAGAAGAGACCTCAGAAGGTAAGAGGGAGTTGCTAGTTAAAAGAGAGGTGTCCCCGCTTAGCTAATAGGGATGTGACCCAGAAAAGGGATGAGGTGAGACCTCTTCTAGAGAATTTTATCAGCCAGTTGTCCTGAAAAGAGGGGAACTATGCCGGGTAGATCTCTCATCCTTACACCACAGAGATATTACACTAGGTTGACCATCCAAAACTTCCCCTACATGGAGAAAGAGTTAGAGGAGGAGATCCAGGAATTCTGTGTCTCCTGTTCCTCCACTTCTCCCAGCAGATCCTAACCTCCAGCAAGACTTGGATCCTAACCTCCAGCAAGACTCCTCCAACTTCTCTGACTACTGACCTGCCTCTGAGTTTATCCTTAGCACCCAGCACAGAGTTAGTATCCAGAAATGTGAGCTGAGAGTGAGTGGATATGGAGGAGGGGAAGGGCAACACTGAGCTGATAGGTATTGTGACTGATAGGTGACATCACTGCCTAGCTCCAGACATTTTTGCTGCACCCCCATCCCTATTATTACCCTGCCCTTGTAACCTCCCACACAACCAGCTGCTCTTTCTGCTTCTACCCTTGTTGTGTGGGGTTCCCAACATCTGCTCGGCTGTGGAGGCAGGGAGGGGCAGGTAGGACATGCTTTGACCCAGAAGGGAAGCTCTTTAGAGACTTGAGCCTCCCTGCCTTCCCCTTCCTTTCAGATATTCAACTCAGGTCCTTGGGGGCTCTTCTAGGATTGTCTACAGTGTGCTGAGTGTGTAGGGGGAAGATGGTGCAGGTTCCTAGTCCCCACTAAGCACTTGCCATCCCCTCTGGAGCACTGTCCTTTTCCCTCTCCCCTCAGAATCCCTTACAGTTGTGCCTAGTCCCCTGGCCACTGGCCTGTGCTTTATTCTCACCATCAATCCCCCGCCGATGAATCCAGCCATGAGCCAGACGTGCACGCTGAGTTGGTCACTGCTCCAGGTCTTCCCGTCAGGCACCAATAGGAGGGCATTGGCCACGATGCAGACTAGGGAAAGAGATATTAGGGAGAGCCCCACACAGCGGGCACACTTCCCTGTGCACATGGCAGTCAGTAAGTGAAAGTGAGCTGGAGGGTTCCTGGGTCCAGAGGAAAACGGGCAGGAGCGTGAGCAAAGGTCAGAGAAGAGGTGTGGTAGAAACTGGCAGGATCAGGGTGATAAGAGAGGCTCTGAGGAGGTGGAGGCTTTGGGCCTGCAACTGGTGAGGTAAAGTTGAGGATGTGCTGATGGAGCAGGTGGGGGTAGTCACATCCTGGAAATTGCCTAGCATCAGTTTCTTCTTCTATTTCTGCACACACCTCTCCATAGTCCTTCTTTGATTCCTTACCTCTTTGAAGACTTAACCAAGCCATTTCATGTCTCTAAGTCATAATTGCCTCATCTCTATAAAGGGTAGAGTGATACCACTTGCCTCCTGAGCTGGTTAAAGGATTCCTTTGGACAAGGGGAGTATTTTGTAAACTAGGCAGCACAAAGGAGATGTACAGTGAGTGGCCTCATCATTTGCATTTGTCACAGAGTCAGTGTTCCTCCTAGAAAGAAATGAAAAGGATGATAGGCTTTATTTGTCTTTTTATTTCATATTCTTCATATTTATTTATTGATCCCGTCTCCCTATTTCTCAGGGTAAGCTCAACACTGAGGCCTGTTTTGATAGTGTTGCAGGAAACAGACTGTTCGAGAAGCAGCAAGTGGCACTGGGAATCAAGGAGAACTCCAACCTTTATTTTGCAGCTGCGGGCCCAGAGGAAAACAAAACTTCAAATACTGAGCCCTGATCCATAGTTTCTCACAACATTATTATTGTGGTTATTTGACGTCACCTTAGACCCATCCTTTCATTGAGACTTTTTTCCTCTTTTAGAAAAAATTCCTAATCTATGTGGCTGAAGGCCTTGTGCAGGGTCTCTAACATAAAGCATGGTTATAGAAACAGATGAGAAGAAATGGTTCTTTTCACAGGCATCTGTTGTATTTCAAGAGGAAGTAGTCAGACTCCTAGGGCAGTTATTTACAATCCCAAAGATATGGACCCTTGGTTAATTAGGCTTACTGGAAAAAGGCTGAGAGGGGAGAGGAATTGACCCCTTCCCCAGATATTAGTATTTTACCATAATGTTTTCATAATTTCATTTCACAACCAGGTCTCATTTTGCCATCACATTAGAACATTCCATCCTCTGGCCTCAATGTTTGACTCAGTGATGGCTGTACAATCCAAGTCAGTTCCATGAGGAATCCATTTTTAAAATTTATTTGTGGTGTTGTTTTTGTTCAACATTCTGAGGTCAAAGGAATTCTGGGTTTTATCTGAGCTGCTGAGGTTGCTGGTGGCCTGTTTTCACCATAAGGAAAGCCCTCCCTGTTTGAGGAGGAAATCAATCCAGAAGAAAGAACAATTGAGAGAGAGAGTGAGGTGTGATGTCATCTTTTGAATCTGCAAATCCAGCCATTCCTGAAGCCTGATCACTCTCCTTGGCACTTTTTTTTTCTTTTGTATTAGGGATTGAACGAAGGGTCAATTAACTACGGAGTCACATCTCTGGTCCTTTTTAATATTTTATTTAGAAATAGGGTCTCACTGAGTTGCTTATGGACTCGCTGTTACTAAGACTGACCTTGAACTCAAGATCTTCGTGCATCAGCCTCCCGAGCCATTGGGTTTATAAATGTGAGCCACCATGCCGACACTCCTTGGAAACTTTAATGATGTGAACTGGTTTGAGTTGTGTTTCTGTCAGATACAATGTAAAGAATAGTTTTTGATATAGAGATTAATTCATTAAACCTTGGTTTCTTTAAGGCCTCTGGTAGAGATATGGGGATTCTCAGTTTAGGACTGAGACCCAGCTTAGTCTTAGGCACAAACAAGAGCATGCAGCCCACTGCAGAATTAACCCACACCCAAGTAGGATGTGGTAGTGCCTATGGAAGTGATGAGGGTAACAGTAAATACCACAGGACTTCAAGGGCACGCAATGAGGAGTAGTACCACACAGGAAGTGGGAGTCAGTCGGGGACTTTTGATATAGCTTCTCCCAAAGGCCCACTCAAAACACTAGCGAGTGGATGATAGAGAAAACTTACCACTAAAACCGAAAGCCAGAAACCAAGAGGAACCCTTGCTGTTTATAAGACAGAGAAGCTGGATGGAAAAAAAAAAAAAAGCTATGAAGAATTGACCTCTTGAATGAGAGGACACCTGAAAAAAGAAAATACTTTGAATTTTCCCCAACAGGTTGCCTCTGACTCATAGGCAATCCCTGTGGTAAATGATATTTGTTTTTGTGTCTGTTGGCTTCTTTAATGATTTTACAATATTTCCATGCTGCTTCTGATATCTTCTGTCCTTTTTCTTTAAAGCTTTTACATTTATTGCATTTTATTTATTTTATTTTTTTTTAAATATTTATTTTTTAGTTGTAGGTGGACACAATATCTTTATTTTATTTTTATGTGGTACTGAGGATCGAACCCAGTGCCTCCCGCGTGCTAGGTGAGCACGCTACCACTGCGCCATAACCCCAGCCCCCATTTATTGCATTTTAGAAGGCCTATTTTAAATCTGAATAGCAGGTATTTTATTTATTTACTTATTTATTTACTTATTTATTTATCTATCTGTTTATCTATCTATCTATCTATCTATCTATCTATCTATTTATGTGTGTGTGGTGTTGGGAATTGAACCCAGGGCTAGGTAAGTGGTCTAGTACTGAGCTCTATCCCCAGCCCTAGTGGACACTCTTAAATATTGCAAACAGTGTCCTTTAACTTGCCAATCTCCCTGAGAAACCTCAGACTCTCATTCCACAGCCTCCTTTGAGGTGTTCTACACAGATGTTTCGCCATGCCTGGAGCCACATAACCATGTCATCTGTAGCAGAAATGGAACTGTTCTTCCCAAGTCCTCAGCCCTCTCTGTATCCATGTCCTTTGCTAAGCAATTTAGCTGTCCCCTTGCCCACCTCCTCACTCTGCAAGAGGTAGAATACACCTCCTACCATATGGCAGAATGTAAAGTGGGCAGAATCAATGAGATACTGGTTCTGAGGATATACCTGAAGAGGTGTTGTGTGTTGCCACTTGCCACTATCATGGCCATGAGAAAAACATGCCTGAGTTAACCCACTGATAAAAAGAAGGTGCAAGATACAAGCAAGATGTCCAGGTTGGATCCGAGCCTAGCTCAGCTCATCTCCAACCCATCCATACATGGAAAAGTGAAATAAATGCTATGTTTGTATGCCACTGAGACTGCGTGTGAGGTTTTGTTACACAACACTAGCTGCCTAGCACAGACCCTGTTATGCAGGCCACTGGTGACTGAGTGACAAACAAGTATCTGATCCATAGGCAGGCAAGCATGTAGCCAGAGACTTAGGAGATTGCTGAAGGTGAGAGCTCTGCTGAACAGAGATCCCTGTCTGCAGGATCACGCAGCAACAAACTGGATCTTCATTCATGGGAAATTTTTCTGTGAGACAACCTGAGAGACACATTAGAGAAGAGAGAGTCCCCAAACTGAGAAATATCTGAAGGCAGGCAGTGAGAAAAAGCAATAGAAACCATAAATGCTCAGAAGGTGCAGCAAGAGGGTGAGCCTTTCTGGATGGTCTTTAAAGGATCCGAGGAGCTGTGCTTTACCGTCTGCTTCCGTCTGTTGGATGAAAACCAAAGGACTGACTGTGGCATAGCCATTGGACACCATCATCTGGATAGAACGGCAAACAGGGTCATTGTTCCCCAAAGTTCTTGAAGAGGAGACGATGCAGTCCAAACAGTACATGAGCACGAAGAACCCCATGAGCAGCAGGATGGTCCTGGTGGCCCTCTGTTCTGGGGAGGCTTTTGGAGACAGGCTGGTGCTGTGCAGGTGCTGGGACTGCTTCTTATGCCTGCACAAGAGGGTCACCATGTACCCACTCGAGAGAGCCATGAGCCCTAAAAGAAAGACATCCCGAAACACACCCAGTATGGAAAACAAATGCCTGAGGAAGTAGCTCGTGGGTAAAATAGTGCAGGAATCACTAAGAAATATTAGACTGGGTGAAGTCACATTGGAGTTGTCAACCACAGAGACTGAGAAGTGAGCACTGAATGACATATAGAAGATCCACAGGAAAACAAGGAAACTCAGGCTTTCATGTGGCGATTTAGGTTTGAACTTTGCCAACCAGGAGCTTCTGGGGCAGAGGGTGATGGCCTGGAGGACACTCAGCAGGCAGGTGGCACAAATGGAGAAGCCCCTCAAAAACCTGTACAAGTAGATAATGGATTTACATGTGATGTCATCCCAAAGGCCCCCCTGAGGTGTAAACATGTCTGTAGCGATGAACTCCATGGTGAGCAGCATCAGGAGGTGGATTAGAGCCAAGAGACCAATGGTCAAGTCAGTGTTCTTGAGCCTTTTGTCCCAGAGGAACTTGATGATGTGGAACAGAAGAAGGATGGTGTTGGCCAAGACCCCAATTCCAACTTCAGAATAAAAGATGTTTCTTATGTTAATAATACCATGCAGTTTTTTGTATTTTCCCATCTTCGAGGGTTAAGTAATTTGGAGTACATGTCTTAGGAGAAAAGTAAGAAAATTCATTATCTTAAGTATTAAATTTTATCCATCTCAGCCAACACTGTTGCCATGAGGAAAATTTTTGGACACGTGGCAATGCCCCAATTTTCCCTCCAGTACTCAATGTTCCCTAGCACCGTCTGGAAGCCATCCTTCTGTCTCTCTTTTCGCATCATTACCCAATCATAGCTGGATTATATTTGATGCAAAGTACAATACTTTCCCCAGTACATTAAAAATTACCATACATTATAGAAATCTTTCCCTGTTATAGTGTTGAGTGTTTCATGGTGATGTCTTACTGCAAGAGTGATTTCTTGTTTTCTTTCCATCCATCATCTTGGTTACATGCCAGGAATGTAGTAAGAACTATATAATTTTTGGTAAATTAAAATCATGAATTTGGGGGCTGGGATTGTAGCTCAGTGGTAGAGCGCTTGCCTTGCATGCGTGAGGCCCTGGGTTCGATCCTCAGCACCACATACAAAGCAATAAAATAAAGACATTGTGTCCATCTACAACTAAAAAAATATTTAAAAAAAAAAATCATGAATTTGCATTGGAAAGATAATCCTCCAAAGCAAAGAGTGTCAATGGCTTAGACCACCAACACTTTCATTAATTTTCTGTTACCTTTATTCTGCTTTGTTTATGAACACATGCAATTTCGTTAATGTATTCACAGAGAAAGTGCTAAAAATTACAAATTCCGAAGTCAGACGGCTTGAATGTACCCATATGATCTTCCATTTAAAGAATCAGTAACCAACCTTGAGAAGCCTGTGAGCTTAAGGTCTGGGCTCATCTCATGCATAAACTGAACACATTCTTAACGTGTGTGTACTGGAGATACAGTGCATGAAACGGCTCGGAGCATATGTGCCAAACAGGGAAGACCTTCTGCAAAGAACTATCACTATGGAATTGTTTTATTTTAAAAAGTGGAAAGATCCTCGTTCATGTAAGTTGTTAGACTTTATAGAGTTCTCTTAATAACTCATCACCTCTATCACCAACTCAGAGAGGCTAAAAAATTACCAGGATATTAGAATCTTTTGGCAATCTCCGTTCAGAGAAGATGGATGAACTTTTAGGACTATTTGAATCCAACTATATAGCTACATATTTTAAACATTTTTTAATCAGGTCAGAATTTGCTATATGTGAGCTGAGTCTACTTATTAAATATTAACAGGAACACACTTTGGAATTTTTTCTACTTAAATATGTGGAATCATTGTGGTAAACAGAACCATAATTAAAATAGATCTAAGTACACTCCATTTTAAGGTTTTAATAAAGAATAAGTATCCAACTTAAAAAAAAAAAAAAAGAAGGTGCACCAAGAGAATTGAGTAGAGAGCTGTCATTCAGAAGCAGTGCAGGAGGAAGGAGCATGGGGACTGGGAGGCAGAAATGGAGAATGTGGGTCCCGGGCAGGGGAGGTGAAAATGATGAGAGGTAGAGCAGGATCACCAGAACTAATGTTGAACTACTAGAGCAACTGTCTGTGCTGAATAGCAGGCCTTCCCAATGCAGACCTGAAGAGGGGATTCAGCCTTTGGTCCTGATGGACCGAGAGTGGACCATGAGCAGGCTACATATTTGTCTTCACATTGATCACTAGTGAGTCAAAGAGATGGTAGGGGTTCTTTTTTTGGGGGTGGGAGGGCTGAGGATTGAATCTAATGCTACTTAACCACTAAGCCATATCCCCAGATCTTTTTAATTTTGCGACAGGGTCTTGCTTAGTTGCTTAAGGCCTCATGAAGTTGCTGAGGCTGGTTTCAAACTTGCAATCCTTCTGCCTCAGCCTCCCTCTCAAGTTACTAGAATTATAGGTGTGCACTACCCCAACTGGCAAGATGGTAGGTACTTCTTTTGAGGACAAGAGCCCTCAAAGCCAGGTCTCATACATAGTAGGCAAGCACTCTATTACTGAGCCCTATCCCCAGCCCAAGTTGTTACTTCTTTTGAGGACGAGTAAGAAGAGAAAAAATTAATCGTATGTTTGGTGAGGTAGTCCAAACATGTACTCATTATATTATTTTTATGCAATTTGTATGGATGAAATAATGTTAATATTTCAAAACATTACAGGAGTTGTAAAATTTTTCTTCAAAACAAGGAGAAAATACATCATTCCAAAGACTGAAAGAGACAGATATTTGATGAAATATTTCCTGTGGGATTTGGAAGAAGTTTTCTGAAAGGTTTTTAGTGACATAACTAGGATTCTGCCAGAAAGAGCCAGAAAGAATGCCTAAGATGAAAAGGTGCTGGTAAACTAGGTGTAGTGGTGTACACTTGTATCCCAGCTACTTGGGAGGCTGAGGCAGGAGGATCACAAGTTTGAAGCCAGCCTCAACAATTTAGCAAGACCCTGTCTCAATATAAAAAAATAAAATGGATCTGGTGTGGTGGTGCTTACTTGTAATCCCAGCATCTAGGGAGGCTGAGGCAGGAGGATTGCAAGTTTAAAGCCAGCCTCAGCAAAAGCAAGATGCTAAGCAACTCAGCAAAACCATCTCTAAATAAAATAAAAAATAGGACTGGGTATGTGGCTCAGTGGTTGAGTGCCCCTGAGTTCAATCTCTGGTACTTCTCTCTGAAAGAGAAATAAAATAAAATAAAATGGGCCGGAGGACATAGCTCAGTGGTAGAGCACTTGCCAAGTATACATGAGGCCCTGGGTTTGATCCTCAGTACCTCAAAATAAATAAATAAATATTTAGGAATAAACAAATGGGCTAGAGATATAACTCAGTGGTAGAGTACGTCTGGGTTCAATCCTCAGTACAATCAAAAAAAAAAAAAAAAAATAGGACAAAAGTTGGTTTGACCAGAGATTTCTCTGCAATACCAAGTGTCACAAGACCATGGAGTAATGTCTATAGCTATGTCAACAACAAAAAAGTCATGATTCAATTAGTATGTACATGTCCAAATTTGTGCCTAGCATCATATGACCATGTGGCTCTTTGCATAAAGGACAACAGAACTGCATTTCTGAGAATGTCTGGATTTTGAAATACCACTGTGTCTCCTTCTCCTTTTGTGGGAAATTATTTTAACTCACCAGGAGATGAAGTAAAATTATAACCCCCAAATGAGGAAGTCTTTTTATAAATCTAAATCATTTATATAAATCTGGTTGCAAACTTGGATATGTTTCCCTCAGCAAGTTCTTTTAAAGAGAGAATAAATAGAGTCAATTCTAAAAATGATATTAATAGTGTCAAGATATCAATCATTTCTTGCCTGCCATGATATGAGTCCATTTTAAGGAAATACCAGGTAACAGGAAACCTAACTCTGTGCTTGCCTAGCTCGTGAGAAGCGTTGGAGGGATTTAATTCAGTACTAAAAACAAAAAACAGCCAAACTCCCCCCATTGAAACAAAATCAAAACATCTAAAGGTAGATCTAACATGATTGCAGTCTGATCCAGAAATTCAAGGTGTCATCACATCACATCACCAGCAGCAAGGGAATCTCTTCTGTGGCTTTCCCTAAAGACAGAGAGTTTTTTTCTGTTACCTGGAAGACTTCTCCTTTGCTTGGTTTTGATTTGGTGCCTGTCTTTGACCCAGCACTGTGAGTAGGTAACAAGCTGAAGTCAACATGCCAATTGACTTACGGCACTAAGGGACCACTCTACAGCAGGAGGAGTTCTTCACCACCAAGCTAGGAAATTACAGGAACTATTAGAAAGGAAGAAGGATGGAATGGACAATGGGGAGGCACAATAAACATGCCTTCCAGGGAGTCTGTCTAAATTTCATGACCCTATATCCCTGGCCATAGCTGAGTAGATCAGAGGCACACACATATCTGTTCCAGTATATGACAGAAGTAATGAGTAAGCCCTGTTCTTGTGTTTCTTTGTTTTGAGATGGGGTCTAGCTGTGTTGCCAGGCTGACCTTGAACTCCTGAGCTCAAGGGATGCCCCTGCTCCAGCCTCCCAGTAGCTGGGTCTACGGGTACATGCCACCACACCCAGCTCCATTCTTTTTTTTTTTGGTACTGGGGATTGAATTCAGGGGTGCTCGACCACTGAGCCACATCCCCAGCCATATTTTGTTTTTAATGTAGAGACAAGGTCTCGCTGGATTGCTTACTGCCTCGCCTTTGCTGAGGCTGGCTTTGAATTGGTGATTCTCCTGTTTCAGCCTCCCAAAGTGCAGGGATTACAGGCGTGCGCCACCATTCCTGGCTCATTCTTTTGTTTTTATGTAGTGATAGACTTTTTAGCTTGGCTAAAGACTATATTTCCTAGATTCCCATGCAGCTAACTGTGGCCATGTGACCACAGTTATGGTCTACAAGAAAGGGAGGAAATGGTGTGTTCAACTTTGATGCTGCATTCTAGGGATTAAGCATGCCTTTACATTTCCCTTCTTCTTGGCTGGAACACAGGTGTGAAGTTGAGCCTTTTGGACTATGTTCATGAGGGGAAGTTCTAGAGATGGTGAAACAACATCAACTGAGGAGCCTGGATACCTGGACAACCTTGAGGAACAGAAGCACTGTTACAACCATGGACCACTTGCCTCTTAACTATTTTGTGAGCAAGAAATAAACTCCTATTCGAGATGTTGATTTGGGTATCTGTTATAAGAAGCCAAAGTTATATCCTTTTTTTTTTTTGGTACCAGGGATTGAACTCAGAGGTGTTTAACCACCAAGCCACATCCCAAGCTCTTTTTATATATTTTATTTAGAGACAAGGTCTTGTTGAGTTGCTTAGGGCCTTGCTAAATTGCTGAGGCTGGCTTTGAACTCCTCCTGCCTCAGCCACCAGAGCCCCTGGGATTATAGGTGTGCACCACTGTGCCCAGCCAAAGAGGCTAGCAATCCATAAACTGTATGGCAGGTTGAATGACACAGTTAGATTTGCTTTCTTGTAGTATGTAAACTGAGAAAAAATGGGAATATGTTAATTATTCTAGACATGAAGTTGGTTACAAGGAAGCCATCAGATGGAGTCAGTGCCATTATTAATTCCTTAGACATTTTTTGTACATTTTAACATCTCTGAAATGAGGATATATCATACAATGGATGGTGTCTTATAAATATGGTATATTTTGCCTACATTTGTGAGAATTGGGTCTTAGCTGTTTGTATTGTTATCATTGCAACTGTTATGTACCCTATTGAATTTGTACTTCTTAAACTAAGATGCTGTTTGAAATGTATTCAAAAGGCACAATACCATTTACATTAGCTCTGCTCTTAAAAAAGGAAGTGGGGCTTGGAGTTATAGCTCAGTGGTAGAGCTTTTGCCTAGCATGTATGAGGCACTGGGTTCAGTCCTCAGCATCACATAAAAAAGAAATAAAATAAAGGTATTGTGTCCATCTACAACTAAAACAACATTTAAAAAGGAGGTGTATGTATATATATGTATATATATGTGCATATATATGTGTATATATATATATATATATTTGAAATAAGAACTTGCTATATTGCATAGGCTGACCTTGAACTTCTGGGCCCAAGTGATCTTCCTGCCTCAGCCACTTGAGTAGCTGGGACTACAGACACATACCACCATGGCTCCAAATGAAGTGTGTGTGTGTGTGTGTGTGTGTGTGTGTACATTACTAGCACATTAGACATGTGATATACAATCACATGTTACTTAGTCATGGGATATGTTCTAATAAATGCATTGCTAAGCAATTTTGTCATTGTAAGAACAGCATAGAATGTTTTTGCACAAACTAAGATGGCTGTGACATCACTAAGCAATAAAATCTTATGGGACCACCATCACATGTTATCTATTATTGACTGAAACATTGTTATGTGGCATTGGACTAGAGTTAAATAATATAAATCTGATTTAACAAAATATGTATAAGACCTATAAAAATAAACCTCCAGAACTGTGATGAAAGAAATCGTAGATCTTTTTTTTTTCTTTTAGTACCACGGATTGAACCCAGGGGTGCTTTACCACTGAGCCACATTCCCAGCTCCTTCTTTTTTAAATTTCGAGACATGGTCTCAGTAAGTTGCTTAGGGCCTTGCTAAGTTGCTGAGGTTGACTTTAAACTTGCTGTCCTCCTACCTCAGCCTCCTGAGTCGTTTGGACTACAGACATATGCCACTGTGTCCAGCAGAAATCAAAGATCTAAGTAAACAGAAATACTTTAGGTTCATGGATGGGGAGACTCAATAATGTCGAGCTATCAGTTCTTTCAACTTGATCTATGTGTTCAGTACACTCCCAATCAAACTCAACAAGTAACTTGTGGGTGTTGACAAACTGATTCTAGCTTATGGAGAGGCAAAAGGCCTACAATAGACAACACAAGACTGAAAAAGAACAAATTTAGAGGATGGCACTACTGACTTAGACATACTGTAGAGGGCTGGGATGTAGCTGAAAAGTAGAGTACTTGCTAGCATGTGCAAGGACGTGGATTCAATCCCCAGTGCTGGGCGGGGGCTGGTGGGAAGAAATGAGCTATACAGCCATGAAAAGACATGGAGGGACCTTCAATACATGTTACTGAGTGAAAGAAACCAATCTGAAAAGGCTGCATACTGAATGATCCTAACCATATGATCTTCCAGAAGATACAAAACCATGGAGGCAGTAAAAAGGTCAGTGTTGCCAGGGATTGTGAGGGGATGGGACAGAAGAATAGATGGAACACAGAGGCTTGTTTTAGGGAACTGAAATTATTCTATATGACACTATAATGGTGGATACGTCATATATTTGTCCAAAGTCATAGAATAGACTGCTCCCAAGAATGAACCCTAATGCAAACTATGGACTTTGGCTGATAATGATGTTAATATCGGTTCACTGATTATTACAAATGTTCCACTGTGGAATAGTATGTTGATAATGAGTAGGCTGTGCATGTGTGAGGGCGTAATATGTGTGGGAACTCTGTACTTTCTGCAGTTTTTCCTTTGAACTTAAAACTGCTCTAAACAGTGAAGTATATATGTATATATATTTTTTGTTTTGCTGTTTTTTTTTTTTGAGATGAGTTCTCACTCTATTGCATAGGTTGATCTTGAACTCAATATTGTCAAGCCATCAGTTCTTTCAACTTGATCTATGTGTTCAATACACTCCCAATCAAAACCCAACCGGTAATTTGTGGGTGTTGACAAACTGATTCTAGCTTATGGAGAGGCAAAAGGCCTACAATAGACAACACAAGACTGAAAAAGAACAAATTTAGAGGATGGCACTACTGACTTTAGTCTTACTGTAGAGGGCTGGGATATAGCTATAGGCTCCAGTGATCCTTCCGCCTCAGCCTCCCGAGGAGCTGGGATTACAGGCATGTACCACCATGCCTCCTACTGAAGTGTGTGTGTGTGTGTGTGTGTGTATAATTACAAGCATGCACCACAGTGCCCAGAATATTGTGTTTTAAAATAGAAACAAAAAGCTAATGATGTATTTAAAAAGGCATGGAAACAAAGTAGGGGTGCAAATTTCATGTTAATAGCCAGACTTGGCAGTACATGCCTGTAATCCCAGTGACTCAGAAGTGCAGACAGAAGAACTGGAAGTTTGAGGTCAGCTTTAGCAATTTAGGGAGACCCTGTCTCAAAACTAACAAAATAAAAAGGACTGAAAGGGTCAGGAATGTTGTTTAGTGGTAAAGTGTCCCTGGGTTCAATCCTTAGTACAAAAAAAGAAAAAATAAATAGATGCTAGTGAAGTTGTCTGAATTTTTTCCCCAGTACTAGGGATTGAATCCTGGGGCACTTTACCACTGAACTATTCCTCAGCCCTTTTTATTTTTATTTTTGAAACAGGGTCTCCCAGTTGTCCTGGCTGGACTCAAACTTGCAATCTTCTTGCCTCAGCCTCCTGAGTTGCTAGGATTACCAGGTGTGCCACCACACCTAGCTTGAAGGTGTCGATTCTGTGCACACTATTGGTAAAACAAGAACATGCCAGCAGCTTGGAAGTACATTCTTGAGAAATTCTAGAGCTGGGTATGATGGCACACACCTGTAATCCTAGTGATTCAGGAGGCAGAAGCAGGAGGTTTGCAAGTGTGAGGCCAACCTCAGCAACTTAGGTTCAATCCTCAGTATAAAAGAAAGGGAGGAAGGCAAGAATGAAGTAAAAACAAACAAACTAACTAACTAAAAAACAGGAAAGAACAGTGGTAGAACAGTGGTAGAACACTTGCCTAGCATGTGCTAGACTCTGGTTCAATCCCCAGCAGCAAACAAACAAACAAAAATGCTGTTTGACCTTGTCTTTCTTTAACTTTTCATTTTTTTAATTTGAGATACTGGGGATTGAACCCAGGGCTTCATGCATGCTAGTCAAGTGCTCTGCCACTAAGCCATATCCTCAGCCCCTGGCCAATGTTCTTTTGGTGGGGGAGTGGAGTTGGGTACTGACGGTTTAACCCAGGGGTGCTTTACCACTAACCTATATCCCCCAGTCCTGTTTTATTCTTTATTTTGAGACAAGGTCTCACTAAGTTGCTTAGGGCTTCACAATGTTGCTGAGGCTGGCTTTGAACTTGTGATCCTCCTGAGTCACTGGGATGACAGGCATGTACCCCTGCACCCAGCCCTGGCCAATGTTCTTGCTGGCACAGAGAACAATATTGTATGGAAGAACATTGTTCAAGTATGCACCAGAATGGCTTTTAAAAAATGGTCTGAAAGAGTTTTAATTGGCATAAAATTTAAAAATTTAAATATTAAGAAATAATTGTGGGGGCTGGGGCTGTGGCTCAGTGGTAGAGTGCTTGCCTCGCATGCGTGAGTCATTGGGTTCGGTCCTCAGCACCACATACAAATAAATAAATAAAATAAAGATATTGCATTCATCTACAACTAAAAAAATATTAAAAAAAAAAAAAGAAATAATTGTGTTGTAGTTTAACCAGCAGCATTTTTTCTCAGGGGTATATAAAATAATGGTGTGTTACAATTGAAGGTATCTTAGATTCAGCAAAATTCAGTATCAAGCACCTTCTATGTACAGGCCACGTTCCAGACTCAGTAGATCCAACACTTACTTAACATACTATAGTTTGGGGAGACGGACAATAAACTAGAAATTAGAGAGTATGCTAAATTATATGAAGGAAGTAAACAGGGTGATGAGATGTGTGAGGGTGACTGGGGTGTGGCTACTCTGTATTTGGTGGTCAGACAATCAGAACTACTCTTAGACCTGGGCGAGAGGGGGCCCTACCTGACTGCTTAGTTCAGTATTTCTCAAACTTTGACTCGATACACATCTCTGGGGGATTTTGTTGAAATGCAGATGCTGATTCAGAAGATCTGAGGTGGGACTAGACAGCCTGCATTTCTAACAAGCTCCCAGATGACGCTGATATTGCTGTCCCAAGGACCACACTGTGGGTAGTAAGGATGCAGCAGGCTCTGCATATTATAAATACTGAAACACAAAGACCCAGGACTCCAGTTCTGTTTTGGCCCTGGGACAATGGTTTTGAAAGTTAAGGAACCAAGTGAGTCTGTGAGAATTTAGGAAAGAAATATATGAGGCCGAGCACAGTGACGCACTACCCTAATCCCAGCAGCTGGGCAGGCTGAGACAGGAGGATTGCGAGTTCAAAGCCAGCCTCAGCAATGGTGAGGCACTAAGCAACTCAGTGAGACCCTGTCTCTAAATAAAACACAAAATAGGGCTGGGGATGTGGCTCAGTGTTCGAGGGACCTGGTACCAAAAAAAAAAAAAAAAATTAAAAAGAAATATATGAGTTGAAGTGGACCTGAAGCTTAGTCTGCAGGTGTGTGTGGTGGTTGGTCCCCAGAGGCAGCTTCTGTCTACTCTTCCCCTGCAGTTCTAGGTTACCTTTGGACTTCTCCTGATACAGGAAAGAGTTTTGGCTCTTTCAGCCTCTGAATTGTGAGGACAATTCCAGAGGAGCAATGTGGAAATAGTTTGATGTATATTTACTTCTGATATGTGGGCCTCCATTTGTGCTACTGTCCTGGGTTTCATAAATATTTGCAAGGGACTTGCAGGATATAATAATAATGGTTGACCAGTATGCCAGGCAGGCTTTGTCCTAATTATTTTACATGTATTAACTTCCATAATTCTCATAAGAAACCTGTGAGAGAAATTGGAGTTATTATCATTGTTCTCATTTTGCCGATGAAGAAATTGGAAATGCTTGGAGTCTGAGCCAGGCAGCTTGGCTCCAGGGTCAGTACCCTTCACCACAATGCTGTTACCTCCACTCAGGGAGAGGAACCTAGGGGGAAAGAACTTGCCATGAGGAACCAAAAGTGACTGAACTTTGAAAACATTAGAATCTTGTGATTCTAATCAAAAGAAGGAAGAAGGATCCAAGATGAGATCAGAGAAACAGGCTGGGGCTGATTCCCACACGGGGCCTTGTGAGAGGTTAGAAGTCTTTGGAGGGTTTTAAATAGGGCTGTGTCAACCTGCCCTACCAGGATGTGCTCAAGTGCATGGGCCACTTTGGCCTTGAGAGTCATGTACACACCATCCAGATCTGCAAACTGTCTGATGGGCAGAAAGCCTGAGTTGTGTTTGCAGAGCTGGCCTGTCGGGAGCCCCACGTCTTTATCTTGGACAAGCCAACCAATAACATGGACATAGAGTCTATTGATGCTCTGGGGCAGGCCATCAATGACTATAAGGGTGCTGTGATTGTCATCAGCCATGATGCCTGACTCATCACAGAAACCAGCTGCCAACTGTGGGTGGTGGTGGAGCAAAGTATTAGCCAAATTGATGGGGACTTCAAGGACTACAAGCAAGAGGTGTTGGAGGTCCTGGGCAAAGTCATGGTCAACCAACCCAGAGAATGAGCTTTCCCTCCTGGAAATCTCCTGAGAGACATGCTTACATGGCCTAGAAGTACCCCATTGTCTCCCTGTCCTTGGAAGCCTGCTTCTGCCCTGCAGCTGACCCAGCAACCACTCAGGCACATGAAGGTGAAGCTGTGACGAGGATACTGCTTTGATTGCTTTCTTTGAAAGACTTGTGTGTTCTGTTTTTCTTCAGACTGAAGAAAAACTGAGCTGACTTACCCTCAACAGCCCTCTATACAAACAGAGGTGAACATCGTTATTATGGGGTTCCATTCAGCCAAGCTTAGGTGACCTCTTGTCTTGAGACTCATTATTCAAAAGCCTGCCTCTGATCTACCCTAAAGCTTCCAGCCTAGGTGCTCCCCAGGTTTTACTTTTCTTTTTTCTTTTTTGGTACTGGAGATTGAACTCAGTGGTACTCGACCCCTGAGCCACATCCCAGCCCTATTTTGTGTTTCATGTAGAGACAGGGTCTCACTGAGTTGCTTAGTGCCTTGCTGTTGCTGAGGCTGGCTTTGAACTCGCAATTCTCCTGTCTCAGCCTCCCTAAGTGCTGGGATTACAGGCTTGTGACATCTCGCCCGACTTTTACTTTTCTTTTTTGATGGATTTAATGCTGATTTACTGACACAAATATCTATTTGGACCTTAGAACTGGAGGCAAATGTCTGAGGCCTGTGCTGTTATTCAGCCTAAGATTTGGTGCCTGTGGTCACTTGTCTGGTTGGGGACTTGAGGGTAGGAAAAGAAAGCTGCAGAACTTGAATTTCCTTTTACAAGAGTAAGAAATAAAGGAAAGGAGTCATTGTCACCTAAAATAAATAAATAAATAGGGCTGTGAAGTGATTTTATTTATTTATTTTACTTATATATTTATTGAAGCTGAGGATTGAACCCAAGGCCTGTGTAAGCTAAGCACCTGCTCTACCACTGAGTTACACTTTAGGCCTTATTTATTTATCTTTGGCATTGGAGATTGAACCCACAGGCACTCAAACACTGACCCATATCCCCATTCCTTTTTGTATATTTTATTTAGAGACAGGGTCTGGTTGAGTTGCTTAGGGCCTTGCTAAGTTGTTGAGACTGGCTTTGAACTTGCAATCCTCCTGCCTTAGCCTCCTCAGCTGCTGGGATTATAGGCATATGTCACTACACTTCCTCACCCACCCTTTTAAAGATTATTTTGGTGGTATCTGGAGAACAGATTATGAAAAGGAAGAGCAGGGGCTGGGAGACCAGGTGTTAAGAGGTTATTACAGGGGGCTGGGCTCAGTGGTAGAGCATTTGCCTAGCATGTGTGAAGCACTGGGTTTGATTCATAGCACTGCATATAAATAAATGAATAAAATAAAGATCCATCAACATCTAAAATATATTTTTTAAAAAGAGACTATTACAGGGCTGGGGTTGTAGCTCAGTGGTAGAGTGCTTCCCTAGCATGTGTGAGGTGCTGGGTTTGATCCTTAGCACCACATAAAAATAAATAAATAAAATAAAGGTATTGTGTCCATCTACAACTAAAAAAAAAAAAAAGGCCATTACAGTTGTATAGGTGAGAAGGATGTAGGTGCGGACCAGGAGCTGCATAGGGAGAGCATGGACCACTGATGAGTTGAAGGTGGAGGTAATAGAAAGAAAGAAGGATGTCAAAGACGTCTGTAAACTTGGGGCTTAAGCAAGCAAATAGGTAGTGTTTTGTTTTTTTTTCCCTGAAGTGGGGAAGTTAAAACCATGAAAGTGAATGAAGGTAGAATCAAGAATGAAAGTGATAGGGGCTGGGATTGTGGCTCAGTGGTAGAGCGCTTGCCTCGCATGCGTGAGGCACTGGGTTCGATCCTCAGCACCACATAAAATAAATAAAAATAAAGATATTGTGTCCATCTACAACTAAAAAATATTAAAAAAAAAAGAATGAAAGTGATTATTATTCAGAAGACCCTAGGATTACCACCTAGGAGGCTTTGTAATGTGATCTGGCTGGGGATGGGAACTGAATGTTCTCTGAGCATGGTAAGGCCAGGGTTATCAGTTCCTGAGAACTAACGTCCACATAAAGACCAGATGGAGTCTTTAGAAGGGAGATGATCCTCAGGTGGTAAAGAGTTCAAATTCAGCCTGGCACCATGGCACACCTTGTAATCCCAGCACTTTGGGAGGCTGAGACAGGAGAATCTCGAGTTCAAAGCCAACCTCAGTAATGGTAAGGCGCTAAGCAACTCAGTGAGACCTCGTCTCTACATAAAACACAAAATAGGGCTGGGGATGTGGCTCAGTGGTCGAGTGCCCCTGAGTTCAATCCCTAGTAATTAAAAAAAAAGAGTTTAAATTCAGATTTTCAATGGAAACCCTGCAAACAGCCCCTCAGTGTTTCTTTCTTTCTTCTCCCCTCTCACAACTGAGACTTTCGAAGACCAGGGAATCAGAGCTCACTGTCCACTCTCTCCTTCCACTATTTATCTGTGGTGAGTAGACCCTGAGATACCAGAAAAAACAAAACAAAACAAAACAAAAAAAACCCCATGTATTTGGCTGTAATATTTGCAAGACCAAAGAGAGTGTCAGGAATAGATTGTTTCCATAGAGAGGAAGGATGGCATTTCCTGAGAAAAGACATCAACTCAGTAGGCATTAGGAACAGTGAACAGAGGTGGAGCATTAGGGATATGCTAGCTATAACTTATCTGCAAGTGGATCCTCGTCTTAGTGGATCCTCATCTTGGGTGAAGTACCAAGAACAAGTTCACTAAAGTAGAACTCCATACAGTGTCTCCTCCTTACCTGCAAGAGAAATCACTGAAGTCAAATCTACTTAACTCCTTAGGCATAGTATATATATTCCTTTCAGGGGGACCAATATTTTTTGGGAAGGTACCAGGAATTGAACTCAGGGGTACTCAACCACTGAGCCACATCCCCAGCCCTATTTTGTGTTTTATGTAGAGACAGGGTCTCACTGAGTTGCTTACTGCCTTGCCGTTACTGAGGCTGGCTTTGAACTTGTGATTCTCCTGTCTCAACCTCCCAAAGTGCTGGGATTACAGGCGTATGCCACCGCATCGGGCTAGGGGAGGTAATATTTAGAGGCATTGTAACATCCTCATTAGGAACCACTGAGTGACAAGGAAGAGCTGCTGGCAGATGGCAGCACAGCTAGGAACACATTGTGCTCTGTCCCTGCCCCCTCCTTAGATTACTCCCTAGAGGGTCATTGGGGATATATCCTGTGAGAAGATCACATAGGTCCCTTTTGCTTTGAGTTATTTTGGATAGTTTGACAGGGCTGCTATTACAAAGTACCATGGACTGGGTGACTCAACAGAAATTTATTTTTTCATAGCTCTGGAGATTGGAAGGTCCAGGATCAAGGAGTCAGCAGGGTTGGTTTCCTTTGAGGCGCCCCACCTTGCCGGCTTCTTTGTGTCTTCACATGGTCTTCCCTCTGTATATATTTGTGCCCAAATGTCTTCTTTTTATAAGGATGATAGCCATATTGGATTAGGGCCAAATATAGCAGAAAATGAAACATCAAGGAAAAATAAAAAACACAGAGCATAAAATAAGATGATTAATTACACCAAATATATGAGCCAAATACTTTAAGCCTCTGTGTGAAAAAGTTAGTTAAAAATTTAAAATGTTTTAAAATTGATTGGCATATTGTTTGTATTAAGAAATAACTACCCCAAATACCTTTTGTTTGCTTAGGTTTTTTAAAAATGTCTAAAAATTGAAGGGATTTTTGTCATAATTGTAAACAGAATTATCCTGTCTTAAAACATATTCTTTAGTATTCTCTTTGTATATCTTTTATTCCCTGAAAATTTGAAGGTTAATCCAAACTGGCATGTTTTAGAGTATTCAAGAAAATAAATAACTACTTTTAATACCAACATTTAAAATTTCATGAAGATTTTGGTAGGAATAATAGTATATACTATAAGCATTGACAAAACTTTGAAAATTTCTTTCTATAAAGTATAAAATACTCAGTATCTAAATCCAAGTTAGGTGTGGTATATCAGTGTTAACTTTGGATGTTTCATGTTTTATATTGATGTTAAAATGTTCAAAATGCAAATATAACATTTAATATTTGTCATGCCTTTACGAAAGAAAATCCTAAATTACTAAAAAAAATACTTAACTGTTTTTAAATTGAACTAATCAGCAAAATTCTATTAGCAGTGGTTGTCTCAGGAGAGGAGAACTAGGTGATCAGAGAGGAGAGAAGAAGGAAGATTACTTTTCACTTTTGTACCTTTTGAATTTTATTACTATATATTGTTTATTCAAAATAATAAATGCATAATAATATTAAACCATATCTTATAGACAGTGTTTTGTTAAGTAGTCATTTTATGCTGATATGAGATATATAAATATATAATGGTCATAAACCTTCAGGATCTAAATCATATTGTATCAAACTATTTAAAGCCAAAATAGAAATAGACTGGGAAACTGTCAGAAATGTAATGATAGCAGGGAACTAACCTACCTCACCAGTCTTTGGCGTGCAAACTAAGAAAAATATACTATGGTACAAAGGTTTAGAGAATCCAAATGATAATAAAGTCAATTAGTTAACCACGCATTCAACAAATATTTATTGAATATCTATGATGTATGTCAGGCCCTTTGCTTGATATCAGTAATATATCAGCAGCAAATAGATTAGTAGTGAACATGAAGTTTGTATCCTCTTGGAGCTTTCATTCTAGCGATATTTATTGAACTTTTTATCTCATAAATGGAGAACCTATCTTTTTCAATGCCAATAAAACATTTATAAATATTGGTCAGACATTAGGCTCTGATGGAAATACAGAAGTCCCCAAACCCAAAATTGTACTGGCTGCATTCTTCAAGCACAAAGCTAGAAGCCAGGAATTAATTAATTAATTTAGGTACTAGAGATTGAACCCAGGGCCTCACCCATCCTAGGCAAGTAGTCTACCACTGAGTTACCCTCAGCTGCTGCGGCTGCTGCTGCTTCTTTGTGGTTGTAGATGGATATAATGCTTTATTTTATTTGTTGTATTTTTATGTGGTGCTAAGGATTGAACTCAGTGCCTCACATGTGCTAGGCAAGTGCTCTGCCACTCAGTTAACAGCCCCAGCCCCTTCCCCGGCTCCTTAAAATATATATAAGCCTATTTGGATCCAGTGATGGGATAAGTGGTGCTGCTTTAAACACAGGGAAGCAGGAGGTAGACAGGTAGACAGGCAGGGGCAGGGGAATGAACATAGTCAGAGAGAAGACCTTAGGGGACAGACACACTGGCAGGAGAAGAAGCCAGCAAGAGGACCCACTGGTCGAGTGGGAGGAAATCCCAAGGAGTGTGATGTCTTGGAAGATTTCAAGGAAGGAAACAATTTTGTGAAGTGGTCCTAAAGGATAAGTACTGACCATTGGATTTGGCAAGGTTGTTAACAAGTGGGTTTTCATTGAAGTGATCAAGATGCAAATGGACTTAGCAAGGCCCTAAGCAACTTAATGAGACCCTGTCTCAAAATTAAACAAAAAAAATTTAATGGACTGGGGATGTGGCTCAGTGATTAAGTGCCCTGGGTTCAATCGCTGGTACCAAAACAAAACAAAAAGATGTGAATAGAGAAGAAAGGATCATTCAACATTTGAAGATTACATTCAACAGAGACTGAAAAAGAAAAAGAAAAAAAACCCCACAAACAAAAAAAAAAAAAAAGAAAGAAAGAAAGATCAGGCAAACCCATTGTTTTCAGGCTGGGGACAAGGCAAGGCGCATGTGGGGAGCAAAACTGCTCACCTCATGGCCAGAGAACAAATAAAAATGAGGAGGGGACTGGGATCCCACAGACCCTTCAAGGGTATGTCCTCATTGATCTCAACACTTTTACTAGGCTCTACTTCTTTTTTTTTTTGGCGCTAGAGATTGAACTCAGGGCCACTCGATCACTGAGCCACATCCCCAGCCCTATTTTGTGTTTTATGTAGAGACAGGGTCTCAATGAGTTGCTTAGCACCTCGCCATTGCTGAGGCTGGCTTTGAACTCGCGATTCTCCTGTCTCAGCCTCCCTAAGTGCTGGGATTACAGGCTTGCGCCACCGCGCCCGGCTCTACTTCTTAAGGATTCCACCACCTCACAATAGCACCACCTGGAGACCAAGCCTTCAATACACTGGCCTTTGGAAGATACTCAAGATCCAGACTAGAGCAAATTGTGTCATTTTCCATGAAGCAGTATGATGAAGAAGTTAAAATACATATCTAGAGCCACATTGCTTGGGTTTATTCCCAGGCTACTCTATTTGACTTGATTAAGTTACCTCACCTCCTTGTGCCTCAATTTGTACAATGGGGAAATTACACCTGACTTATAGTTTTGTTGTGAAGATTAAATTGATGTATGAAAGTACTTAGCACAGCCAGGTGTGGTGGCACATGCCTGTAATCCCAGTGACCAGAGAGGCTGAAGCAGGAGGATCCCAAGTTCTAGGCCAGCCTCAGCAATTTAGAGAGACTGTGTTTCAAAATAAAAAATAAAAAGGGCTGGGGATGTGGCTCATTGGTAAAGCACCCTTTGGGGAGGAAAGAGCAGCTTAGAACATAGTCTGGCACAGACTAGAATGTTTGCTATTTGTATTTTCCATGCTAGGCCAGCAGAGTTTGTATCTCAGAAGAGTTTTTCTAGGGAGTCTAATTCTGAATCTATCCATACCTGCCCAGCTAGTAACTGCTGGAACCTGGGATCAAATAGGTTTGTTGAATTTCATAATCCATGGCACACCTGTCAGCAACTGATTGAACAATGAGACAAAAATTGACAAGGAAATAGAGGAATTCAACAACGCATTCACCCAACAGGATGCAGGCAGAACTGAAAGTTCACCCCACCCAATAATAGGAGAATACACATTCTTTTCAAGTACTCCTAGAACATGTACCAAGATAGATTATCTATCCTGGGCCATAAACTCAACCTTAACCAAGTTTTAAAAATGGAAATCATATGGAGAATGTTCTCTGTTCAAAATGGACTCAAACTAGAAACCAACAGAATATCAGGAAAACCTCCAAACACTTAAGAAACTAAACAAAGTCTGCTCCCCTACCCCAGCATGTGAGTACCAACTGGGGCTGTGAATGATAACAATCTATAGCTGGCTGTTTCTTGCATCACCTTT
This sequence comes from Geosciurus inauris, assembly GCA_004024805.1. NCBI lineage: Eukaryota > Metazoa > Chordata > Mammalia > Rodentia > Sciuridae > Geosciurus > Geosciurus inauris. The sequence continues at coordinate 70,220 of PVHX01004851.1, read as the reverse complement.
GAATGTTCCCAGCAAGAAAGCAAAAGTTTCCAAGCCTGCCAGTTGTCTGTGTGCCCAAGCCATTCTTTTGAATTCCTTAGACTTGTCAATGCCTACCAAAACTACAGGTAGTAGTTTTGTAGGCCTCAGACTTGAACACATGGGGCTGAGTTGGGACTAGCACCCCACTCTGACCTGTGATGCCCTCCCCATCTCCATCCTATACTTCTACCCAGGTACCTACAAACTCCCTTCTTGCATCCTTGACCAGAAACTTCATGCAGAACATCTCAGGCAAATCAACTCCTCACCCATCAGGCAGGCCCACACCATCTTGGGTCCCAGTTAGGTTGTAAACTGGACCACTTTCTAGTTCTTTTTTCACTTATAATTGAGAAAAATTAGAATCTGTCTAAATCTCCAAAAGTAGGGTTGGTTAACTAGTTTACAACTACTCATGAAAACAGACTGCCTAATGACATGAAAAAATGTTCATAACATATTGTTATGTTATAAAAGCAAGTTAGCAGCCAGGTGTGGTGGCCTATAATCCCAGTGACTCAGGAGGCTGAGGCAGTAGGATGTCAAGTTTGAGGCCAGCCTCTACAATTTATTTAGGCCACAATTTAGCAAAGCCCTGTCCCTCAACATAAAAAATTTAAAGGGCTGGGGATTTTGCTCAGTGGTAAAAAAGCACCCCTGGGTTCAACAATTTCCAGGACAAAAAAAAAAAAAAAAAAGCAAGTCAGCATTATGTATACCATTATTAAAATTTTGTAGAAATATCTACATTCTGATTGAAAGAGTCTGTAAATACACCAAAATGGCAACAGTGATTATCTCTGGGTGTTAGAACTGGGTATCACTTAAATGTTCTTTGAGGATGGTTAATGGGCACAGGGTTCACTGGATAAGAGGAATAATTTCTAATGTTCCGTAGCACAGCATGGTAACTATAACTGATGACAACTGCATATTTAAAAATATCTAAGCTGGTCGTAGTGGCTCATGATTGTAATTCCAGCAACTCAGGAGGATGGAAAGTTTAAAATCAGACTCAACAGTGCAGCAAGGTCTTAAGCAATTTAGCCAGACCCTATCTCAAAATAAAAAATAAAAAGTGATGGGGATATGGCTTGGTGGTTAAGCATCCCTCAATTCAATTCCTGGCACACACACACACACACACACACACACACACACACACACGGGCTAGGGATGTAGCTCAGTGGTAAAGCACCCCTGAGGTCAATCCCCAATACCTCAAAACAAAACAAAACAAACAAATCAGACTTCCAGATTCTCTACCCAGATGCCCTATAAGCATTTCAAACTTTAAGAGTTCCTCCCAAATTCATTATGTTTCCCTCTAAACTCCTTCCAACTACTCCAACTCTGCTCCTCTGTGTCCCCACTGTGAATAAATGGCACTTTTTTCTATTCAGTTCCCCTAGCTAGGAATCGGGGAGCCATCCTTTATTATTTCCACTCTCTCCCTGCCCTTTGCTTCCCTCTAATGTCTATCCATTGATCATGACCTATTGTTTCCACCTCCTCATTAGCCCTGGGGTCTCTCTTTCTCTCTCCAACATCAAAGCACCATCATCCCTTGCCTGTAAAGGGCCTATTAGTAAATATTTTCGGCTTTGTGGGCCATAGGATTTCTGTTCCAATATTAGTACCATTTGTATCCTGGAAGTGGCTACAGACAAAATGTAAAGACATGGTTGCAGCTGTTTTAATATACATTTGTTAACACTACAACTTGAATTTCACATACTTTTCACATTATGAAATATTACTCTTTTATCTCTTACTCAAAAGTCATACAAAAACATAGCCGGGTGAGGTGGCACACACGTGTAATCCCAGTGGCTCGGGAGGCTGAGGTAGGAAGATTGTGAGTTCAAAGCCAGCCCTCAGCAATTTAGGGAGGCCCTAAGCAACTCAGTGAGACCCTGTCTCTAAATAAAATACAGAAAAGGGCTAGGGATGTGGCTCAGTGGTTAAGTGCCCCTGGGTTTAATCCCTGGTACCAAAAAAAACCAAAAAGTCATACAAAAAAGATGGTGGGCCAGTTTTGGCTGGAGGCCACCATTTACTACTCCCTAACACAGACTATAATCTTCATGAAGGCAGGGATCATTATCTGTCTTTTTTCCCCATTAAATATCTAAAGTCCAACACAAAGCCTTTTGTACATTCAATCAATATTTGGTAAATTTGGGGGCAATGGTGCATGCCTATAATCCCAGTGATTTAGGAGGCTCAGGCAGGACAATCACAAGTTTGAGGCCAGTTTGGACAATTTAATGAGACCTTGTCTCAAAAATTAAATGAAAATGGCTAGGGATGTAGGTCAGTTCCTGAGTTCCATCCCCAATAGAGGGTTGTGGGTGTGTGTGCGGGAAGTTGGTAAATGAATTATTAAAGCAGCAATTTGTACATGGAACATTTTTTTTTTTTTACAAACGTACTTTGTGTTAATGGATAAAAAAAAATGAGCAGTATATCCACACAACATGGATAAGAAGATCCTTAGCAATTCCACCACTCAGAGATGGCCATCTTTTTATACTTTTGTGTAGTACTTGGTAAAAATTTAGGAAAAGTGGTTTTGTTTTGTTTTGTTTTATTTTTTAAATGAATACAGAGTCTCACTAAATTGCTGAAGCTGGGCTTGAATTTGCAATCTTCCTGCCTCAGTCTCTTGGGTACTTGGAATTACAGATGTGTACCACCACGCCTGTCTGGCTAGGAAAAGGTTGTTTTCTGGCCAAGGGAGTGTTGAAAAGTTGTTTCCCCTCAATCCGCTAGGGAGCTAGGCTTCCCCCTTCTGGCTGTAGGGACTGAAGCTGAAGAACAAAGATAAGGAGGGAGAATGGAAAGCAGAAAGGGAAAGTAATTGGACAAGCAATTAAGGATCTCCTACCACATGAAAAGCCAGATCCCAAGGGGTAGATGTAGCATCCACGCTTTCTGCATTTACAATTAAAAATGTAGATAAGGGATTATAAGAGTGAGAAAGGTGAAATGCCAGAGGGGAAATTCACAGTGCTTATGAGGGTTTGGGGTAGGGGGTTTGTCTAACCTCAAGTGGGGGTCAGCAAATGCCTCCTTCCCTAAGGAAAGAAGGCTGTCTGATAATTAGCTGGACAAGACAATGGGAAGTTCTACAATGAGAGAGCTTGGCATCTTTATTTAGAGGTGTTTGGCTGGAGAGCAGAAGTAGCATGAGATCAGGCTGGCAAGGACCACATCAAAAGAACCTTGTCATCTTGGGGCTGGGGTTGTGGCTCAGTGGTAGAGCACTTGCCTCGCATGTGTGAGGCACTGGGTTCGATTCTCAGCACCACATATAAACAAATAAAATAAAGATCCATTGGCAACTAAAAAAAAAAAAAAAGAACCTTGTCATCTAGATCTAACTATCACTTTGTGGAAACTAAAGAAGTGAACAAATAAAAAAACACTTGGAGGAGGAAGTAATGAGCCAGCTCCAGAATGAAGAACAAGCTATGCGACAAATGATCCAGGTTCTCAGTGGCATGAAAATGGAAAAGAAATAGAAAGGAGGGTTGTCTGTTTTAGAATAAGAGATTTCGCTGGCTCTGAGGTGCATGTCTGTAAACCCAGTGACTAAGGAGGTTGAAGCAAGAGGATTATAAATTCGAGATCAGACTCAGCCATTTAGTAAGATCCTCAGCAACTGAGGGAGACCTATCTCAAACTAAAACATAAAAAGGACTGGGGATGTGGATGTGACTCAGTGGTAAAGTGCTCCTGGATTCAATCCCTAGTACCAAAAAGCAAAACAAAACATCACCACCAAAAAAAAAAAAAAAAAAAAAAAAGGAGGAAGACAAGAGACATAACAACCAAAAGTAATGGGTGGCTCTCATTTATTTCCTGATTGGAACAAACCAACTATGAAAGACATGTATGAGATAACTGAAGGAATTTTAATATGAACTGGGCATTATAAGATACTAATGAATTACTGTGGCATGGTGGTTATATTTTTTAAAAGTCATTATTAGTTAGAGATGCATATAAGTGAGATGACTAGTGTCTGGTGTATGCTTTAAAATATTCTGGAAAAAAGCTGGAGGTGGAAATAATAAAATGGGGGAAATGTTGATAATGCTTAAAGCTAGATAATGGTTATACAGATATTTATTATGACCAGTGTTTGGGCTTTGTGTATATTAGGAAACTTAGAGAATACTTATAGGAAGAAAGCATTTTATATGCAATATTAAAGAACTTCACTTTTTTTTTTTGGTACTAGGGATTGAGCTCAGGGGTACTCGACCACTGAGCCACATCCCCAGCCCTATTTTGTGTTTTATGTAGAGACAGGGTCTCACTGAGTTGCTTAGCACCTCGCCGTTGCTGAGGCTGGCTTTGAACTAGCAATTCTCCTGTCTCAGCCTCCCTAAGTGCTGGCTTGTGCCACCTCGCCGGGCTAAAGAACTTCACTTTTTAACTTTCTATTTTGAAATAGTTTGAGATGCATAGATGGATTGCAAAAATAATACAATGTCCTCATATGTCCTTCACCACCTTCCTCTAATGTTACATCTTACATAACCATGGCATGTTAAACAAGACTAAAAAATCAGCATTGATACAACAGTATCAGCTAAACCACTTGGTTTTCCCACCAAGATCCTTTATTCTGTTCCAGGATGCAATCCAATATCACATCTTCTTAGTCTCTTCCAATGTGTTATACTTCCTTGGTCTTTCCTTGTCTTAACACTTTTGAAGAATAATGTCAAGTATTTTGTAGACTGTTCCACAATTTGGATTTGTTGGATGTGTGTCATGATTAGCCTGAAGTTGTGGATTTGGGGAAGAATACTACAGAGGTGAGGTGGCTTTCACTTCACATTGTGTCAGGAGGTACATAATATCAACAGGAGCCAGGCATGGTGGCACACCCCTGTAATCCTAGCACTTTGGCTGAGACAGGAGAATTGCGAGTTCAAAGCCAGCCTCAGCAACGGTGAGGCGCTAAGCAAATCAGTGAGACCCTGTCTCTACGTAAAACACAAAATAGGGCTGGGATGTGGCTCAGCGATTGAGTACCCCTGAGTTTAATCCCCGATACCAATAATAATAATAATAATAATAATAATATCCACAAGATTATTTATTAGAATCTTAGTCACTTGGTTAAGGTGGTATATTCCAGATTCATTATCTTTCCTTTTCTGTACTCAGTAGCTGGGAAATCATTACTGCCTACTCTCAAAGAACTCCTCTGCTAGCATCCTGACCTTGCTACTTGTTTTTGTGCCCCTCTTGATTTTTTTTTTTTTTTTGGCACCAGAGATTGAACCCAGGAGCACTTAACCACTGAACTACATCCCCAGCCCTTTTTTTGTATTTTATTTAGAGACAGGGTCTCACTGAGTAGCTTAGGGTCTCAGCAAATTGCTGAGGCTGGCTATAAATTTAAGATCCTCCTGCCCCAGCCTTCCCATCCGGGATTATAGGTGTGTACCACCATGCGTGGCCTCCATCTTGATTTTAAGAAAAAGAGAAGTCACTGAAGGGACTTAGGAGAGGACTAAATTCAAATGTGTTTTATTTTTTGTGGTGCTAGGAATTGAACCCAGGGCTTTACATGTGCTTGGGAAGTGCTCTATCATTGAGTTATAATTTTGTTACACCTCCAGGCCCTCAAAAGTGTGTATGTGTTTTTCCTTTTTCTTTCTTTCTTCTTCTTCTTCTTTTTGGTACCAGGGCTTGAGCCCAGGGGTATTTAACCATTGAGCCATATCCCCAGCCCTTTTTATTTTTTATTTTGAGACAGGGTCTTGCTGAGCTGGTCAGGGCCTTGCTCAATTGCTGAGGCTGACTTTGAACTTGCAATCCACCTGCTTCTGCCTCCCAGGCCACTGGGATTACAGGCGTGCACCATGGGCCGGCCTCAAATGTTTTGTCCCCCCCCCCATATATATTTTTAGTTGTAGATAGACACAATGCCTTCATTTTATTTATTTATTTTTATGTGGTGCTGAGGATGGAACCCAGCACCTCACCTGTGCTAGGCAAGAGCTCTACCACTGAGCCACAACCCCAGTCCCTCAAACGTGTTTTTTAAAAGGATACTTTGGCAGCAACGTGGAGATGAGATATGATGAAGCTTGCAGTGGGACTGGACATAAATAGATGAATTTGAGTGATTTTTAGGAGATCAGCCGAGCAAAAGTTGGTATTATTGGATATATGAGAAATGAGGGTTGAGAAAATGTGGAGCTGGGTGGCCAGGGTCTTTCACTGAATCCAAACCAAGGGGTCTATGTGTCCTTAAAAGTTTGTCTGCTTCCCTGTCCACCAGTGAGAATCCAATTTTTGCTTCTAGGTCTTTCCTTGTTTGGGGGCAGGTCTCTGAGGGTTACCGGAGCTGGAAAACGATTTACCGACCTAAAAGTCGAGAGAGGTTTGGGATTCCCAAGGAAGATCAGCATTCCCGAAGCGGAATTTGAGAGCAGGCGAGTGGAACGGGTCTGGGAGAAAGTCAGTCATTCCCAAATCCTTTCCTTTCCCAGTTTAATGGCCCAATGAAGAACATGTAATCAAAGGATCTATGACTCAGTGGTTTCAAACAAGTAATTTTATTTACCTTTTCAGGTTGGGCCAACCAATCCTCCCCTTCGGCCTACAATGTTTTTGTTTTCTTCTAGGATGTATGTTTGGGGTGCGAGTAGACTGCTACCATCCTTGCACTCATCTCCGCCGGCGGACCCCGCGTCCAGCCTTCTTTTCTCCTCGGCGCCTTCGGGCGGGGGCAGGAGGAACTACGGGAGTTGGGACTGGGGGCGCAGGGCCGGGCGCCGAGCGGACCCCGCCGCCCTGCGGAGGCTTGTAGATCAGATGGAAGATGAAGGCGTTGCAGTACCTGCCGGAGGCGCGTGGGCGCTGTCAGGGGCGGGGCCTGGGCTCCTAGGGGCGGGACTTGTGGACCCCGCGTTCGGGGCTAGATAGGGCTTAGCTCGCTAGAGGGCAAGCAGGGCCTTTTGCACCGCAGGGCGAGGAGTTGGGGAAAATTCGTGAACTGGACCTAAAGGGGTGTACTGGGGATTATCTGGAATAGCTGGGGGGGAGGTGAATAGTGGGGACAGAAAAAGCGGGCTATAGGGCTGAGGCGAGTAGGGTCCCAGGAGCGCAGAGACCTTTTAGGTTGCACAGAGTAAGACAGGTTACGGGTCCAGAGGGAAAGCGGGAGAGATGTGGACCCTTACCAGGGCATGCAGTTGTCGGCCGCTCTGAGGCGGAAGGGGGAGCGGAAGGGGTTGGGCTGTGGAGGACTGGTGCCCCCTCCTGTGGCCACCGCCATGGTCTGGTCGTCCATCACACAGCCGTACTCGCTGCTCTCGGTGAAGAAAGCAGGCACTCGGAGAGACTGAGGTGGGGGCAGGGCCTTAGAGACTCCCTGAGAGGCTCTCGCCTCCAGATACATCCCAAACCCCCAGGGTGACAGACAGGTTTGGAAACTGAGGCTCCAGGCCAGACCAGGATGCAAGAAAGGCAGGAGGTAGTTACAGCGAGAGGGTCAAGAGGACCCGTGGGTGCTCCCCAGGTTTGTGGAGCTATTGATGTGGGAAAGGAGAGTACAGAGACTTTCAGAAAAGGAAGGAGGGGGCTGGGAAGGAAGAGAGATACACCACCTGTAACCTGGGCAGAGAGCTCAGCCACGTGTCCTTGAGACCAAAGCCGGAGTTAAATCCTGCCCAGGGAGAGCAGAGAGATGTTGGTTTCCATAGTCTCCTCTCTTCCCCTCCCCATACTCCTATCCCTGAGCCCCAGGCTTTTACCAATCACAAGGTCAGGCTTGGGCCCCTGGAGCAGATGATAGGGTCTGGCTGACACCTTGATCTGCAGGTCCCTGCGACCCCCTTTCTCCTTAGTCCCAGAGTTGAGCCGTGCTGATACCCCAGAATTAGGACGGACAGATACCTCAGGGCCATCCTGTGGGACCAAGGGTAGGGTGTTGAAGCCACCAGCAGTCAGGTGGATGCATCAGGTAAGACAGAAGAATGGGGAGAGGAATATGCCCATCAGGAGGCCAATAGAAGGATCAGGGCCTCCCTCAAGCCCTCACCCTTTGCAGGGTAAAATGTTGCTGGTCATTCTCAGGTGGCAAGGCATCACCCACAAACTGCAGCTCCAGGGCCACATGGGGGAGCAAGACCAAAAGCTCCTGAAGGGCAAAGAAAAGACAGGTATAGTTCCCATCCTGTGTCCACCCCAGAGCCAATTCCAGCCTCCAGGCCAAGAAAGACTTACCCAAAACACCATGACAAGGTCAAACTCTTTCCCTGCCTCTACCACGTGGATCTTCAGTGACTGCTTGTTCTGTATATTGAGCTCAGGGACTAGAGAGAGGCCAGCTTTTAAGGATATGATCTTTCTTACTAACCCCTCCTGCCCCTACATCTCCCCATCCTGCCCTGTACTTCTTACAGGACTGGGGCACCAGGTGGGTGATGACGTAGTACACGGTCAGCGGGTACGTGAGAAGCACAGCCATGGGGGAGTCGAGGCTGAGGCCCCGCCATGTGTAGTAATCCTGCCATGAGCCTGGGGAGAGTAGATTACTAGAGGATCCAGCTCCAGGCCTGAACCCAAACCTTTCTGGTCTAATAGTTCCCTTTTTCTCAAACACCCAGGCTTCTGGCCCTCCCTGTCCCTACCCCTAGCTCCCTCAGGGCCCTTCCAGCTCACCAAAAAGGGCCTTGGGTGGATCTGAGGGCACTGGAGGCATCAGGGCAGGCCCATCCCCCTGGAGAAGCTGGTAGGGATCTCCTGAGAGGATGAAAAGAAGAGGAGCCTGGGGTCAGGGAACCCTCACCTGACCCATCTTCTCTTTCCTCCAGAAGAGCTGTGTTCCCTGAGAGAGGGCCTAGAACTGCAGTAGGAGGGATGAGAGCCTTTTTAGGGTCAGGGCTACTGGATGGGGTAGGCAGGGTGACCCCTTTGGAGGCTTCAGAGAGGCTTGAAATGGCACTGTTGGTAGGGTTTGGTGTGTATATGAAGGAATCATTTGGGACCTGGACAGCTTTTCTTTCCCAATCCTTCCCTGTAGGCTAAGGGGACCATGCCTGAAGAGAGTCTCCACGCACCACTGAGAAGAAAACCAAGGGATGGTGTGCTGCCCCGGGGGTGCCTGGGGGTGCCAGGTCCTGGAATCAGCATGCTGAGGTGAGTCCAGTAGCCACGAGTGAGTCCCCGGGAGGCCAGGAAGGCTTCCTTGTTAAAGGTTTCACTGGTCACCTCTGGGGAAGGGGGGGAGGTATTGAGGGCCTGGTGGCGAGCCCCTAAGACTTTAGCTCTCCTCAACCTCCCCCAAGGAATCTGGGTCAGAGTCTATTTCTAGTCAGGGAGGGAACTGTCATTTCTGAGAGTCTACAGTGTACCAGGCACAGAGCCCACACCATCCTTGTAACAATCCTGTGGGATTTTACATTTGTTAGTATCTATCCCTCTTTTACAGATAAGGAAACCGAGGCTCCAAGAAGTAATGTGATGTGTTTAAGGTTGCACTGCCAGTTGGTGGTGCAGCTGAGAAGCAAGCATTTGAAACCCTACCCTAAAGTCCCCTGAGCTCTCACGGGGACCCAGGTACCCAGTTTTCCATTTCAGAAATCCTTTCTCTAGCCCTAAATACCCAGTACCCAAACCTTATTCCAGGGATCTAGACTTCAGCCAAAGGCACTGGCTTTCAGTTCCAGAACCTTGTTTCCAGGCACCCAGGCCCTATCTCAAAGACCTGGTCCCAGTGTTTCCCCAGCCCACTCTGACCTCCTTATGGTACCTGCAGTATAGGTGAAAGGCAGAGTTGCCAGTTCCCCTGCCCGCTCCATGAAAGCTGCAAGCCTTGGGCACCAAAATCGGTGGCTCACATCATCTGGACATCGCCGCCAATCAGCCCGGAGACAAGCCTCTCCGCAGTACAACACGGCACTGCACTGGGGACTGGGGGAAATGGGGTGGTAGGCACCTAGTATTAATCTTTCTAAGTCCTGTCTGCTGGCCGAATGTCCCGCAGCTGCCCATATGTCATTTGGCCTGTTTGTCTTATACCCTCTAACTTGCCTGTAATACCTTGCTTGTTTTTTCCATCTTTGTCTTCATATTTCCCTGACCCTCACCGTTTCCAACTGACCTGGCTTCTTTTTCTTTTGTTTCTGTTAGTGTCTTTTTCAGACTCCATCTTTGTGGGCTACTCACCAAGGTGTCAGCTTCACTTCAAAGCTGTGCCTGTGACAAACGTGGCAGGTTCGAGCCCGAAGGGAGGCAAAGGTGAAGCCTGGCCGAGGACCCCATGTCCGCATTGGGGTCTTTGCTAACTTCACACCCAGCCTTGGGACCAGGTTCTCCAACTCTCTGAATGGGGGTGGAGATGGCATCAGGATGGGCAAGGGGGTCCAGAGTCCAGGCCCCAGTCCTTCCATCCTCTAACACCAGATTTGTATACCTATGTAGTTGAGCATCTCCCACAGTAAGCTGTCGGGGCTTTCGGGGGTCCCCAGAGCCCATGGGGCAGGCCATGCTGTGGCAGAGAAGAGCATAGGCCCGAGGAGCTAGGTTCTCAGTTCCTGAACCCCGGCCTGCATTCCCCTGGATTCCATCCACTAGAAGATCAATGCCCAAGATGGTGCCATGCTCATCCGTCACCAGTAAGAGGCAGGAAAGGTGCAGGGGAGCAGTCTCTGGGGAAAGAGGGAAAATTTGGGAGAGACAATAGGGTACAAAGATGTTCAGGGTCAGGGATATCAAATGAAAATGCTGTGGGGGCTAGGCAAGTAATATCAGTGAGTAAAGGAAACTAGGTGGAGGGGGCATGGCTCATTTAAGACAACAGCCACTATACAGTACTTACTGTGCACCAGTTCCCCTGCCAGCTCCATGAAAGCCACACGCAGAAATGTAGGCGGAACTTTAGATTTTTTTGGGGGAAGTATAAATCTAGACTTCTGGGTTTTTTTTTTTTTGGTACTGAGGATCAAACCTAGGGGTGCCTTACTACTGAACTACATCTTCAACCCTTTTTATTTTTTATTTTGAGACAGGATCTCATTACGTTGCTGACACCCTCAAACTGGCAGTCCTCCCACCTCAGCCTCCCAAGTTGCTGCAATTGCAGGCATGCATCACTGTGCCCAACACATACTTTTGGAATTTTAACGCTTTCAATGTTTAAATGTTGTCTTGAAAAACAAAAAACACTATGATTGATGAAAACACCTTCTTGGGCCAGATGACCCAAAGGCCACCAGTTTGTGACTCCTAGCTGAGTCTGAGTGACAGGGGGACCTCAGAAGGGGAGGATGGCTGGGCAGGACATAGGGCAGGCTGGCCCTGGGTTCTTACCATTCCTGCGTTCCTTTCTCTTCTCAGGTCCCATTTCGTCCTCCACTTTGTAATCTCGGCAGCCATCCTCACCGCATGCCTCCTGTTCAGCCTCCTCTGGCTCCCCTGGAGGCTTGGCTTCCTGAGCGGATTCCCTGCTGGTAGGTGCTGGTTCCCCATCCTCCTGTGGTTCCACCTTCTCTGTGCCTGCACCCTCCTCCTCTCCATTCTTTCCTTCTTCATCTTCTTCCCCTTCCTCCTCCCCTTCCTCCCCATCCTCTAGGCTGACAAAGCTGACATAGGGGCTCAGGTCTCGAAGGTGAAGTGGAGGCTCATCTCCTAGGAGCCGGGCAGCCCCCAGGCCTGGTCCAGGTCCTGGCTCTGCGCCTTGCCCCAGGCTGATGCCCACACTACGGTTGGGTAAGACATGGAGCACCCAAAGGGCAGGGTCCTGGGGCAGCCTTCTGATCTGAGCCTCCAGCTGCCGCCAGCGGCCCTCAAGGCTGGCCCCCACAGCCCCCCGTTCTGCCACAAACTTGCGGAACCAGCCAAAGAGGAGAGCAGCAAAATCAAGGAACTCATCCCGGTATCCAGACACAAACTCCATGTCTTCAGGGGCACAGGGCTTGGGCCCAGACTGAGCAGAGAAGGCAAAGGGTTGTGTTGAGAGAGTTTGGGGCTGGGTCACTAAATGGAGGAGAGTGTGGGTTTGAAGGTCACTTAGGGTGGTTCTATGGATAAATATTAGGAGCTGAGAGTAGGGATTTTGGGAATGAGGATGGGAGATCAGGGGTGAGAATGGTAGAGGGCTGGATTGGAGAGTTGAAGATGGGTACTCAGGGATGAGATAGAATTTTGAGCTCAAAATTTGAGTACTCAAATCCTCTAAAGTAGGGTTTTAATTAAGGGTAGAGATGAGGTAGGGTTAATCCTATGGGGAAGGGCTTGGTGAGGAAGGAAGACCCGTTGGTCTATGGGGAATGGGAAGAGGGCATAGAAGCTAAGGCATCCCTTGGGCTTTGGCGGGAGACCCAGTAGACCTAGCCCCACCCGGTCGCCCCACTCCTCCGGTACCTGCAGCCGCCACTACTTTTCGAAGGTAAATACCTCGGGGAGGGGGCGGTCGTGACGTCAGGGCTGCCCGAGCCCACCGCCAGTCACTCGGGTGGCCACGCCTCCCCGAACTGGGTGTCTTGGCGGGTGGCTGCCCTAGTCAGAGCGTGCGCACCTGAGCGCAGGCCTGAGTCCTTTGACAGCTTCACCTCTGCGGTGCGAGTGGATCCCACCGCGACAGAGCCGAGGAGCAGGGGAAGTGAAAGCATGCTGGAGCAGGTGGGAGTCTAGCCGGTCATCCATTTCACCGGTCCGCGGACTGGCCTGTGGCGGCCGGAGGGGCTGGCATCCCTGAACTGAATTCGATCATCCCGTAGGGTCACTGCCCGCCTACCCAGACTCGTCTCACCCCGAAGTCTGAGTTCTCTTTCGGTTTCGTCGGACATTCCTGGCCGTCCCCTCGGTCGACTCTGGTTTAGGCACGGGGCTAAGGAGCTCCGGCTTCGGGGGTTTCCCTGTCGTGGGAGGCGGACGCGGCGCGGGCTCGGAAATACTGACCAGAGGTCGGTTCGGGACGGCGCGAGCGCGGGGCGGAAGGCCGCCGCCGCCTCGCGCCCTCTCCCCAGCCGAGACTTGGCACCGACGGCCCCCGCAGTCTTCTCCAGAACCTGAGGCGGGCGGGGGAAGGAAGCGAAAGCCATCGAGAAATTAGCTGGACGTCACACTCCCCGATCCGGAGTCAGGGAGAGGCGGCCCTATTACCTAAACTCCCCCGATCCCGGAGATGAGACCGGGCTCGGGACCCCTGTTCCTCGAGCTCTTATTTCTGCTAGCGCTGCTGACTCTGCCAGGTTAGTCAGGAACGGGGTTCGGAGTCCAGATCCCGGAGTCCTGGGAAGGGAATGGGCGAGGGAAGGGGACACGAGGGCCGCGGTGTTGAGTGCAGAGCTGGGGCGCTGCAGGGCTCCCAAGGCAGCTGGGACTAGGGGAGGTTGCTTGCGGTTGGGAACCAAGGCTGAAGAAAACCGGGTCCTGGTGGGATTAGGGACGTTTTGCGGGGGGGTGGGGCATGTGATGTGTGGGTTGAGGCTGCGGGTCAGACCTCAAGGCCTAGGGGAGAGGCTGCATGGGACAATGAGTTGGAGACTAAGTAGATTAAGTAACAGCAGGGAGAGATTTTTGGCCCGAGAACCGGTATGATCACCTCTATCCCGTTCAGGAGATGGCAACGAGGGCAGCGTCACTGGAAGCTGTCTCTGTGACAGTAGAATTTCTTCTAGCTTCCCACCATCGTTGAGAACCATGGATCATTTCCGAAAACACCTGAAAGGCTACAGTGACTGTCGATTCTACATCAGGTAATCTCCTCCCTCGCTCGGCGGGCAGCGCCTACAGGTTGGTCCCTGCCAGTCGTCTCTAGGAACCCTCTCTGATCAAACCCGAACTCCCTCCCGGTGAACCTTGCCCCGTCTCTGGGGTCGGTTCTTTCTAACTCTCTGCACCATCTTTTTTCTGTTTCACTTCACTGGGGATTTCCACTTTTAGCAGAAACAACTTTCTTTGGGTGACGTCATGCCTTTGGAATGAGGGAAGGTGGGGAAGGTTGGAGGTGCAGCTGCTGAGAACAGGTTCTTCCTCTTGCAGGTTCCAGTTACCTTTGCGGACTATATGTGGAGGCATCCAAGACCCATGGGTTCGTGAATTGATGAGCTGCTTTGATCGAGGAGGTGAGAACTTTGCCTTTCCTCCTCAAGCACTGGGTATGGCAGCTTCCACTTTACAATTTCCTTCGCCCATAAGCGACACTACATCCTTGAAGCTTCTGATTCTGGCCAAAGTACTTTCACTTAAGTCCATGAAGTTCACTTCATGCCTACCAAACATCATTTACCATCTCCTTCATGATTTTTTGCCAATTCTACCATGTGATATTTTTTACTTAGTATTTTTCTTGAAATCACTATTATATAAAACCTTTTCATATATAAAATAATCACTATTGTATTTTCCTTGAAATCACTCGAAGGTACTATTTTCATTTTCCAATATTTAATTATGAAAATTTAGACATATATAAAAGTTTGAATGTACAATGAACAATGATATGTCTATCACCAAGACTGCAATATTTGATTTATATATACTTACATTTCGCATATACAGCAAATATTTACAATATGTGATATTCACAATATTGATATTACATCATTTTACTGTATTTACTGTATTACTGCATATCCTTCTGTAACCATCATTAATCCATCTTATTTTTAAAAAAATTTTCTGCATTTTTATTGGTGCATTTTGTTACATATTCATACATGTACACAACATAAGTATAATTTGACCAATTTCATTCCCCAGTATTTCCCCTTTCCCTTTCCTCTTCCATCCCCCTAGTCCCTTTCTTCTATTCTACTGATCTCCCTTTGATTTTCATGAGACACCTCTCCCTTCATTTCCCTTTTCCTCTTTAGCTTCCACATATGAAAGAAAATATATGGTCCTTGACCTTTTTAATTTGGCTTATCTTGCTTAACATAATGTTCTCAAGTCTTCCATCCATCTTCCTGCAGATAACATAATTTTATTTTTCTTTAGATACATCTTATTTTTTATTTTTTAATTTTTTTTGTTACCGGGGATTCAACTCAGAGACACTCAACTACTGAGCCACATCCCCAGCCCTATTTCATATCTTATTTAGAGATAGGGTGTCACTGAGTTGCTTAGTGCCTCCTGTTGCTTAGAATGGCTTTGAACTCTCCATCCTCCTGCCTCAGCCTCCCGAGAAGCTGGAATTACAGGTGTGCGCCACTGTGCCTGCTCCATCTTGTTTTTTGATGTATTTCTTTTTTCTTTCTTTCTTTGAGGATTGAATCCAGAGGCAATACTTCATTTTTCTTTAGATTTATCTTATTTTTTGATACATTTCTTCTCAGTCTCTGTCTTTCTAATACTGGGGATTGAACCCAGGGATTGAACACTGAGCTACAGCCCCAGTCCTTTTTTTTTTTTTTTTTGGTACTGGGGATTGAATTCAGGGGCACTTGACCACTGAGCCAAATCCCCAGCCCTATTTTGTGTTTTATGTAGAGACAGGGTCTCACTGAGTTGCTTAGCACCTCGCTGTTGCTGAGGCTGGCTTTGAACTCGTGATTCTCCTGTCTCAGCCTCCCTAAGTGCTGGGATTACAGGCTTGAGCCACTGCGCCCGGCTCAGCCCCAGTCCTTTTTATTTTTTTATTTTGAGACAGGGTCTCCCTAAGTGGTCGAAGGTCTTGCTAAATTGCTGAGTTTGGCCTTGAAATTGTGATCATCCTGCCTCAATCTCCCGAGTCACTGGGAGTATAGGCATGTATCACACTGCCCGACTTTTTGATACATTTCAACCTAAGTTGCAGGCATGGTTATATTTCATCCCAAAATGTTTAAGCATGTATGTTATTAAGTAGAGTTCAATATTTCTTTGCTCTTTTTTATTTTGGGGTATATTCTTCATACAGTGAAGTGAATAAATCATAAGTGTATACAAGTTAGTTTTGCAAAAAAAGTTATTTAACAACTTGTCCTAAAATATATCATCTGTGAAGTCACATTTTTAAAAATTTATTGGTTATTTTTTGGTACCAGAGATTGAATTCAGGGGTGCTTAATCACTGAGCCACATCCCCAGCCCTTTTTAAAATATTTTATTTGGAGACAGGGTCTTGCTCAGTTAAGTGCCTCGCTCAGTTGTTGCTGAGACAACCAAACCAAACCATGGCCCTTAGCAAGTGAGAAAACTGCCAAAGCAAGGTCATTCTGCCCTCCCTCCACCTTTCTGTATACCTTTCTGTGTACCGTAAAGGAATTCTACGTCCTACCTCATCTGAAAATAAGTCATAATACTCTCATTCCTTAGGGGTCTTGCCTCTACTGGGAGGCCAAGAACAATCTGAATAGGCAGGCCTTGCTGGACTCCTCCAACCCCATTTATCACCACAAGATCATACTCTTTTTGTCCATACTTCTACATAACTGTCTATTCTTCATTCAATCTAAGCACAAAAATAGTTTTTCCTGAATCTTGGTCTTCTTTCTGAAGGCTCCCATGTCCTGTAAAACTGATTAAATGTTATATTTTTCTCTTGTTAATCTGTTCTCTTTTGGGGAGGCATTGAGGATTAAACCCGGGGTGCTCTATCACTGAGATTCATCCCCAGTTCTTCTAATTTTTTATGTTGAGACAGGCTCTCACTAAGTTACTGAGGGTTGCTAAGTTGCTGATGCTGGCCTCAAACTTGTAGTCCTCCTTCCTCAGCCTCCTGAGTTGCTGGGATTGCAGGTGTATGCCACCACACCCAACTTTAATCTGTGTATTTTTTTTTTTTTTTTGGTTGTTATAGGGGTTTCAGCCATGATTTCTGGGACGAATGAGGAAAAGTTACCACTTTTTCTCTCCTGTACCACTGTCTGCTTTTCGCCTGTTTCCTGATAGCACTGCTTCCTCACTTCTTTCCTTTCCAGAATGTGGACTTGGACATTGGGAGAGTCTGGTCAACCAGGAGCATTTACCTTTTCCCAGAACTCCAATTCCTGAGCCTACAGAGGGGGCACCTCCAGACATCAGCACTCCTGCCCACATGTACCTGCCACCCACTCAGCAGTCTACCCAGCAGTTCAAGCTTCCATCAGGAGTGCTGCCTTCAGACAAAGAGCTTACCCACCTCAATGAAACCACCACTTTCACTGTGGGTTATAGTCTGGGAACTGGATTTAAGGTTAAGGAGAACCAGAGACAGCAGGAAGAAATAGCAGGCACTGCAGTTGAGAAATCAGCCATGGTACCAGTGCTGTCCCTCCTGGCCATTGTCTTCATTCTCACTGGAGTCCTTCTCTATGTGTTGTGCCGAAGGAGGAGGGAACAGTCTTTACAGTGCTCTCCAGGTAAACTGGGCTTGTGAACACCCCTACCAGGGACCCAAGATTCCTTTCTGGCAGGAATCCTGCCCCTAGTAGCTCTCAGGTAGCTGGAAACCTGACCCTGGCACACAAATATTAACATTTCCTGTACTACAGAACATAGGCTGTGAGAGAAGAGTCAGCCAGAGACTATGGAGTGGAGAGGGAGGGAAGTCACCATGGGCCCAGGGACCAGTACTTGGACCTTTAAGTCAGGCAGTACTAGGAGCAACATCAAGGAGATGGCAGCTAGACCAGGCTAGTGAGAGATGAAGCTGTGGAAAAGGGTGAGGACCATGCAATAAATTCACAAATCTTTATTGAACACTTAATATATACCAGGCCCTAGATGTCTTTTTTTTTTTTTTTTTTTGTACAGGGGATTCAACTCAGGGGTACTCGACCTCTGAGCCACATCCCCAACCCTATTTTGTGTGTTGTTTAGAGACAGGGTCTCACTGAGTTGCTTAGTGCCTCACTGTTGCTGAGGCTGGCTTTGAACTCATGATTCTCCAGTCTTAGCCTCCTGAAGTGCTGAGATTATAGGCGTGTTCCACCATACCTGGTTCCTAGGCGTCTTAAGAATGTGATTCCTCAGTTCAAACTATTATCCACTTCTCCAACCCCCTTTGATCTTAGAGCTCATCTCTCTCTTTATCCTTTCCAGATCTGCAATTCCATTATACACCTGTGACAACAATCTCCAATGCCTGAGCCAAGAAATGAAGCTTGTGAACCTAAAATTGGTTTATTTTTATACTTTATGTAACTAATACACCTTCTAGCACAATAAGGTATTATAATCAATGTTTAATATGTGACTAACCAATCACCACATTTTCTTAGCCCCTCGCCCCCACACTGGGGCACTGAACCCAGGGCTTCACACATGCTAGGCAAATGCTCTACTACTGAGCTACATCCTCAGAATTTATTTTTGAGTCAGGGCATCTATAAATTGGCTGGCCTCAAACTTGGATCCTCCTTCCTCAGCCTCTGAGCAACTGGGATTAGAGGCATGTGTCACTGCACCCAGTTTTGTTGCCCATGTCTGCTTTTTATGGGGGGGGGGATTGAACCCAGGTGTGTTTAACCACTGAGCCACATCCCCAGCCCTTTTTAAGTTTTTTTTTTTTTTTGGGTACTGGAGATTGAACTCAGGGGCACTCAACCACTGAGCCACATCCCCAGCCCTATTTTGTTTTATGTAAAGACAGGGTCTCACTGAGTTGCTAAGGGCCTTGCTAAGTTGCTGAGACTTGCTTTAAACTCATGATCCTCCTGTCTCAGCCTCCTGAGCTGCTGGGATTACAGGCATGCACCACTGCACCAGGCAAGCTTTGTCCCCCTTTAAGAAAAAATCAATATTATAAAACCAGGGTGCTGAGGATGTACCTCAGTGGTAGAGTGCTTGCTTAGCATGTGTGAAGCACTGGTTTAAAACCCTTGCACTGCAAAAAAATAAGAACTAAAGAGAAATCAATAAAATATGCCTTTGATCCTACATAGTGATAGCTTAGAGAAAATCAATATGTGCTTTTTAACTACTAAAAATTATTTTTTAACATAGTATAGTGATGCAGCTACATCAATGTTTATAGCAGCTCAATTCACAATTGCTAAGCTCTAGATCCAACATAGGGACCCTTTAACAGATGGACAAAGAAAATGTGATATATATGTATATATAATGGAATATTACTCAACCATAAAGGAGAATGAAATGATAGCATTTTCTGGTAGATGTATGAATCTGGAGATTATCATGCTAAGTGCAATAAGCCAATCCCCAAAAACCAAAGGCTAAATGTTCTCTCTGATATGTGGATGCTAATACACAATAAGAGGGGTGGGGAGGGAAGAATAGAAGTACTTTTGATTAGACAAAGGGGAATGAAGGAAAGGGAGAGGGGATGGGAATAGGAAAAACAGAATGAATTGAACATTACTTTCCTATGTTTTATGTGAATACACGACCAGTGTAACTCCACATCATGTACAACTGAAAGAATGGGAAGTTATATTCTGTGTATGTATAATTTGTCAAAATAAATTCTACTGTCATATATAACTAAAAAGAACAAATTAAAAAAGAAACATAAAAAACAAATCAAAATTAGTTTTTGACTAAGGTTTGGGCTCTCCCACCTTTCCTCCTCAGTGGTTTGTGCTGATGCTGTTCAGGCTGGGTTTACTTCTTCAATCCCTTCCATCACTCGTATATACCCCAATTAAGAATCTGATTTCCTTTAAAAAATTGTTATTGCTTTTATTAAAACCCTAAGTTCTTGTTTTGTATCTTCCAATGAGGAAGAACATGTCTTCATGAGGCTGTCTTTGGGAGCCTGGGACAGGGGCATGATGGACACGAAGAAGTGTGTTGGGCAACTGAATGTCCATCTCCTGAATTTTTTAAGTGCAAAGCAGGAACACCCTGTTGGAGGAGCCAGGCCACAGCTGTGGGCAGGATTGGGCTTCGGTTTCTCCATTTCCACCTTCTGGTCTTTGACTTAGTCTTCTCTGAAAGACTAAGGCAGGGTATATATGTTTCAGTTCCTGCTCCCCACTCTGCAAGCTTCTAAGTTCTGTCCCAAGGTGCAGGTCATGGTCTCCTTCTACACTCTGGATCCACCTCCTTGGCTTAGTTCTCCAGCATCTGCTCACAGGTTCGGGCCACATCACTGAGCTTGAGGCGGGCATAGTCTACTCGCTTCAAAGCCATTTGACAGTCCTTTCTTGAAGAGTAGCTGGAGCCCTCATGGGGCTGCCCAGTAGCCACCTACAGGACAGTTAAGACTGATCAATGGAGCCCTGTATCCCTTATCTAACCCCCAACCAAGCATCAGATTTCTTGTATCATTTCTTTTCTGAGATTGATCTGCTAAGCAGCCTGGTAGGTGGGTGACTGAGGCAAATCACTTAACTTCTGTTAACTTCATCTATGAAATGGGGGTGAAAATAACTACTTTTTAGAGTTGTTGTAGGGTAAGATAATGCTTAGTGCCTGGCACACATAAACGTTAGGAAGTGGTGGTAGCTGTCATAAGGACCTTGGAACCCCCCTAATCCTGTCCCTTTCCTTGGGATGTAAGTATGTGGGGCCTCATGTCCCAGACAGAGATCAAGACGTTTGTAGGAACACAGTTTGTGAGTTTAGTATTGATTACACCACTCTCCCAGGCACTTCCCTATACAGTGGCTCAGGCTTTTAATTCTTTTCTTTTAGAGGAAGAAACAAGTCCTGAAAGGAAGGTGTCGGCCCACCAGTTTGGAAGACCTGTTTTTACCCAGCTAATGTTCCATTACAGGATCCCTAAGGCTAAGGCTAAGGCTGAGAGAGGGTAGGCGCACAACACGTCCCAGACATACCCACCTGGGTAAGGTAGCGGATCTGAGCCGACAGCTCTGCCTCCACGTGCTGCACTGAAGCGGTGAAGGCTGCCGCCTGCCGGTCTAGGAGCCGCTCATTGGTTTTTTCCTTGGACAGTTCCAGGATCACTGTTCCTGCCAGGGCGGAGAGAGGGCGGGGCTCACTGGAGAGGGGTGGGGCTAACGGAGACTGGCAGTACAGGTCCGCCCTAAGGACAGGAGCTCCCATTCGACTTTCGCCGCGCAAGCGCTTAGGATCCCTCCCCAACCACGCGCCGGTCAGCGCAAGTGCGCGCAGCTCCGGCTCACTTTCGGCTGTCTGCCTTTCACTCCTCGCATTCCGAACCTGCATTCTGGAGGATGGCGCCGATTTCCCGTTCGATGTCTTCCAGGGCGCGTAGTCGCTCGTTCGCCAGGCTGTAGGTAGCCATCGTCCCTCTGGGGAACCTCGATGGGATTTTGTCCTTCTGCTTAGTGCAACGTTTGAGGCTCGGAAGTGAATGTCGGCTTGCGTCGGCTTGCGCCTGCGTAGAGGGAACTGTCTAGCGAACACTACAATTCCCAGGATTCCCAGCGCACTTTGGCCCTCTCGGCCCACCTGGGGAACTACCACTCCCAGGGAGTCTTGCGCCTGGCCGCGTCTGCGCCTTCTCCGCGGACCACCTGTAGTAAGGGGTAATGTTGAAATAGCCCCTGGTCTGAGAACATTCAGACCTGTCCACCTCCATGCCACTGTTTTGTGGACCATACTTAATTATTCTATAAGAGTTTATTAACCGTCTGCTGGGTGTTGGGTGATTGGATTTCTAGGGTATTCCTTCAGACTGGATGGCCATGGGCCTTTTGTCTGCCAACCACGCCCGAGGAAAACTTGTCTAGGTGAGTGTTACATTATTCTCCCTAGGGCTTTTCTCTGACCGTGAGTCCAGCCCCAACACAGACTATTGAAGTATTTATTCTCTGTTGCTGGCACCTTCCAGCCTTTTTCTCTTTGCTTTTCTGGTTACTTATGTGCTGGGATCAGGGAATTTAAAGACGAATGAGGTGGGCTCTCACGTGACAGTTGGATAGATGTTTTGTTAGAGATACGCCCAGGGTGTATCACAAGGAGTCCAGGAGGAAGTTCTGCTTGAACTGAATCCTAAAGGGCTAACTAGATGAGAAGTTGGAGTGGAAAAGGGAAACAGCATAGGCAAGAGCATGTGAAAGGGCCTAGCACATTTGGAATCCAGCAAGGGGTTCAGTTTGAATGGAGTATGGTGGTGGTTAGGTGTGACGTTGGGGAAACTGGATGGGGGAGCCAGATCAGGAAAAGACTCGTAAGCAAAGTAATTTGGACTTTATTCTGAAAACAACTGGGGACCTTCGAAGGAATTTTAGTGTTTTATGACCAGATTTACCTTTTTTGGAAAGATCACTGTCAAAGAATGAAACTAAGGTGGTGGCCACATACCTGTAATTCCAGGGACTCTGGAGGCTGAGGCAGGAGGATTGCAAGTTTGAGGCCAGCCTGGGTAACTTAGACTGTGTCTCAAGATAAAAATTTTTTAAAGGGGCTAGAGATGTAGCTCAATGGTAGATTGCTCTTGGGTTCTATCTCCTCTACTGGGGGAGGGGAAGGGATCTGATGACTACATTTTTTTCTGTGACTCAGCACACTTAATTTTTTTCTCATAAAACAGTTGGGTGTAATTCAGTGCTCCACAAATTATACAGTGGCCAAGGCTTGCAGTGCACCTGGGCCATCCTTTGGGGTCTTATCCTCAGAAGTGTGGTCTGCAAGCCGGACGGGTTGGCGCAAGCCTGTAATCCCAGCTCTTAGGGAGGCTGAGACAGGAGAATCGCAAGTTCAAAGCCAGCCTCAGCAACGGTGAGGAGCTAAGCAACTCGGTGAGACCCTGTCTCTACATAAAACACAAAATAGGGCTGGATATGTGGCTCAGTGGTCAAGTGCCCCTGAGTTCAATCTCCAGTACCAAAAAAAAAAAAAAAAAAAGAAGTGTGGTCTGCAGTCCAGCAGCATTGGCATAACCTAGAAACTTGTTAGAAATGCAGAATCTCAACCCCTAACCCAGACCTACTGAATCAAGTTTGTAGTTTGTGTGTGTGTGTGTTTGGTGCCAGGGATTGAACCCATTAAGCCACATCCCTATCCCTTTTTTTGTTTTTTGTTTTTGTTTTTGATACTGAGGATTGAACGCAGGGGCACTCGACCGCTGAGCCACATCCCCAGCCCTATTTTGTGTTTTTTAAGTAGAGACAGGGTCTCACTGAGTTGCTTAGTGCCTTGCTATTGCTGAGGCTGGCTTTGAACTCGCGATTCTCCTGTCTCAGCCTCCCAAAGTGCTGGGATTACAAGCATGAGCCACCACGCCCGGCATCCCTATCCCTTTTTAATATGTTATTTAGAGACAGAGTCTTGCTGAGTTGCTTAGGACCTCGCTAAGTTGCTGAGTGCAGCTTTGAACTTGGAATCCTTCTGCCTCAGCCTCCTAAGCTGCTGGTATTGCAGGCCCGTACCACTGTGCCTGGCCAGTGTTTGTGTTTTAAGATCCCCAGGTGATTTGTATGTGTAGTAAAATTTGAGAAACACTCTAGACCATTGTTGTTTGCATTGTCAAAACAGTTGTTCCCATTCCTGGGTTGCAGCTGGCAGAAGTGGGGAGAGAAAATGTGGAGGAGGCACACCTGTCTCAGGGAAGTGACACAATCATTTCTACTCACATCCATTGAAGAAAACTTAATCATATGGTCTTGCCTACTTCTGAGGTTCAAGGAAATCAGTTCTTACCTAGGTGGCCAGCTATTGTTCTATTGCTATGAAAGAGTAGATTTTTAGGGAATAGACTCACAAAGTCAAGTTCTCAATTATGCAGGCAGAATAAAGGCATTTTGATATGCACAAGCTCTCAGAATTTTTCTCCTATATGCATCCTTTCTCAGGAAGTTATTAGAGTTAAGGAAGATATAGGATCCAGGAAATAAGCCTTAATTCATGAGAGATTACTGGGAACTCCTGGGCTACAGCTAAGGGAATTCCAGGACAGCAGGTAGAAAGAACAGCTAGTTCATTAGAAGGATCCTGGAGAGATAGCTTCAAGGAGATGAAAGAGATGAATATTTTGAATTGTTCAAAATGTTAACTTTTTTGGAGGAGACTATAGGGCTGAATTAGTGATAAATTCTGACAATAAGCAAATTTTAAAATGTCACTTAGGGGAAACAGTTGTATAAGAACAGAAAGGTAATCATAACATACCACATGACTCAACCATAAATAATCTTTGCATAGCCATAATTAAATACAGAATATTGGTCTGATCCCAACTGATGATATAATTCCCTTGGGAGAGCTGGGGATGGGGACAAGATGAAAGTTGTTCCCTGGTGATTGGGTTCAGTGTTTACCTTCTATGGTAGAAAGCCATAAATGCTTAAAATAAAAATCAAGAAGGCAGCTGGGTGTGGTGGCGCACGCCTGTAATCCTAGCACTTTGGGAGGCTGGGACAGGAGAATCACGAGTACAAAGCCAACCTCAGCAAGGGCGAGGCACTAAGTAACTCAGTGAGACCCCGTCACTACATAAAACACAAAATAGGGCTGGGGATGTGGCTCAGTGGTCAAGTACCCCTGAGTCCAATCCCTAGTACCAAAAAAAAAAAAAATCAAGAAGACAAATGTGTTTGGAGATGTGGAGATAAATGTCAATAGAAACATCTAAAGTTACTGAAAGTAGTTGCCTCTGAAGAGAAAGAGATTTGAGAGGGAAGGAGTCTGCTTTATAGTGTATTAACATGTCTTGTAGTACTATTTCACTCCTTAAACTATGCGCATTTATTAGTTCAAAAGGGCTGGGGTTATGGCGCAGTGGTTGCGTGCTCGCCTAGAACGTGGGAGGCACTGGGTTCGATCCTCAGCACCACATTAAAAAAAAATAAAGATATTGTGTCCACCTACAACTAAAAAAATAAACATTTAAAAATAAATAAATAAAATAAAAAATAAGTTAAGCCGGGCATGGTGGTGCACGCCTGTAATCCCAGAGACTCAGTAAGCTGAGGCAGGAGGATCTCAAGTTCAAAGCTGCCCTCAGCAATTTAGCAAGATCTTGTCTCTAAATAAAATATTTAAATAAGATTGGCACCACATAAAAATAAAATAAAGATATTCTGTCCACCTACAACTAAAAAAAAAAAAAGATTGGGCATGTGGCTCAGTGGTTAAGCACTCTTGGGTTCAATCTCAGGTACCCTCCCCCAAAAAAGTGAGAGGGGAAATAGATATGTGCTTTACTGTGAAAAAGACCCAAGATTGGAGGCAAGTTTGGTTTGGTTTCTTCCCTTCTTCTTTTCTCTTTCTTCTTTCTTCCTCCCTTCAATGGAAAGACTTGTGTGGGTTTATTTACTGTGAAGGAAGAGCTAGTAAAGGAGGGTGGGTTGAAGAGAAGGGTTGATTTGATGAATCGAGGTCTCTGAGGAGGTGGGAAGCGAGAGCTGTGAGCACAGGAGGAATGATTAGCTTTGAACCAAAAAAGCATCTTAACCTTGGTGGTGTAGGAGAGTTGGTGTAGATGTCAGTGTTTGTAGGAGTGGGAAGTTGAAATCATTCATCCTCATTGCCTAATCTCTGTGAAAATCAGAAGTCTCTATAAGGAAGGTGGAAAATTAGTAGGATGGGAGCAGGAGAGGGAGGTGACCAGGGACATGGAGAAGGGACAGGGGTTATCAGGATCAAGGGCTCAGCTTAGGTTAGAGACCGTAAATTTATATTGGCCCTAAGTTCATACCTGGGGTCTAGTATAGTGCTGGCACCTAGGAGGTATTAAAAAATAATTGTTGAATGAAAAAATAAGTGTGGTTGTATGATTTCTCTCTAGTAGTGCCTGTCAGCTCCCTGTTAGTGCAAAGGGACAGGAGATAGTGGGACAGATCCAAGGGTGGGGTTTGAGAGCAGAATTGTGAAAGGAGAAGAAATTGAGTATGCTGATAAGATAGTGGTTGATCTAATGATCTTGAAATGTAGGCTGGAAAGAAGAGGAAGTGTCAAGATCTGAGAAAATCAAAGGAACCCAGAGCTTTGTAATAAGAAACTTAAGAAGCCATTAAATATGTCAAAGTACGTTCTACTGTCATGTATAACTAAAAAGAACAAATAAAAAAGCCATTAAAAATAATTATGGCTGACTATCTTAAAAATTTGTGTATTACTAAAAATACTAGAAGCAGTGGCACACACCTGTAATCTCAGTGACTTGAGAGGCCGAGGCAGGAAAATGGTAAATTCAAAACTAGCCTCAGCTGCTGAGCAAGGCCCTAAGCAATTTAATGGAACCCTATCTCAAA
Organism: Geosciurus inauris; assembly: GCA_004024805.1. NCBI lineage: Eukaryota > Metazoa > Chordata > Mammalia > Rodentia > Sciuridae > Geosciurus > Geosciurus inauris. The sequence goes on along the minus strand of PVHX01004851.1, from coordinate 44,166 downwards.
AAATAAAAAGGGCTGGGGATGTAGCCCAGTGGGTAAGCACCCTGGGTTCAATTTCTGGTACCAATAATAAACAAGTAACTGAAAAAAAAATGCTAGAAGCAAAATGTTTGGAACTAGATAAAGGCGAAAGTTGCACAGCATTGTGAATGTATTCAATATCTTTGAAGCCGGGTGCGGTGGCTCATGCCTGTAATCCCAGCTCTTTGGGAGGCTGAGACAGGAGAATCGTGAGTTCAAAGCCAGCCTCAGCAATGGCGAGGCACTAAGCAACTCAATGAGACCCTGTCTCTACATAAAACACAAAATAGGTCTGGGGATGTGGCTCAGTGGTTGAGTACCCCTGAGTTCAATCCCGAGGTCAATCTCTAGTACCAAAAACAAAATCATTGAATTCTGTATTTTAAGATAAAAACCTAGATACAAATGCAAGATATAAGAAACTGGGAAAGACATTAGCAAGGTATACTACAAATGGCTAATTTCTTCATGAAGAGCTTTCATCATTAAGAAAAAAAATCAAGTTGGGTTCATCTTCAAAGAAATATAAACGAAAACTCCAGTATTATTATATTTTACTTGCTGATTGATAGTAATAAAAAAAAAATGCTCACTCTCTGTGACCTAGCACTTCTACTTTTAAGAATTTGTCCTACAGGCACTCTTAGCATAGGCAAAATAACATATCTATAAGCTGGATGTAGTGGTGCACACCTGTAATACCCGCTACTCAGAAACCTGAGGCCAGAGGATAGTTTGAGGCTAGCCTGGGAACTTAGTTTTGAAACCTTTTCTTAAAATAAAATAAAGGACTGGGGATATAGCTCAGTGTGGGAAGGTGTTTGCCTAGCATATCTTATGCCATGGGTTCAATCCCCAGTACCACAAGCAAAACAAATCCACATATCACCTGGGCGTGGGGGCACAGGCCTATAATCCAGCGCTTAGGGAGGCTGGGACAGGAGAATCGTGGGTTAAAAGCCAGCCTCAGCAAGGGCGAGGCACTAAGCAACTCCGTGAGACCCTGTCTCTATATAAAACACAAAATAGGGCTGGGGATGTGGCTCAGTGGTTGAGTACCTGAGTTCAATCTCCAGTACCAAAACAGAACAAAACAACAACAGCAAAAAAAGCCGCATTATCTACAAGGGCAATTATTCCAAAACTGTTTGAATTAGCAAAAAATAGTGGATGTTCAGTATGTCCACTAGTAGGAAACTGCTAAAAATAAATGGTATCTAAGCAATGAGGAAATCATTCTATTAATAGAATGAGGTGGATGTATATGTGTTGCTTAAGGAATGCTCTTCTTGAGATACTATGAAGTGAAAAGGTATAGAAAAGTTCATAATATACTTGTCTTTGTATTTAATATAAGCTAGTGAATACATGAACCCATGTGTGAGACTGAATATGAAGTATATCTTTGGAAGGATAATCAAGGAACTAGCAATAGTGGTTATCTCTAGGAAAGAGAAGTGAAGGATGGGAAAAGAGCAGGGGGAGCCACCTTTTCTTTGTTTACTGTTAAATACTGTTTGAATTTTTTAAACCATGTTGCATGTATTATTTCCTAAAAAGCATTAAAAACATAAAGCTTTAAAAAAAAAACATTGTTCTCAAAGTGTGTTAATTGTATATCTAGATTCATGGATTCTTCTTGGGGGCTCTTGACTCAGAGCCTGGAGTGGTAGAGCCAGACTCTGGATCGTTACTTTGCCTCCCAAAGGGTTCTCATTCACCTGAAGCAACTGGAGATCCATGTGCTTAGAGGTCGAGGAGCAGGGTTGTGGCAGTCAGAGAGATGCTTGATTCTGTGGTGGGGTAAGCAAGGTCATTGGCATTTTGGCAGTACTTAAAGCCTGTGGATAAATGATGATTTAACTACACATACAAGCTTTGACATAGACTAAGGGCCCATAGACTCTCCCCATTGCCTCTGACTGGTTGTTCCAGTCCAGGGTCTGTAAGTCCCCAAAACGTGATCTGTTCCTTTCAGCCTTCACATGTGGGGTTGCCGTGGTCCAGAATGCTTATCTCTGTGGTCTCCTAACTCCTTATCTCTCAGTTCTCCGCTTAAAGGTTAGTTTTTCCGGGGAAATCATCCCCAAACCCCAGCCTATATCAGATTTCCTGTCATGTGTTTTCACAGTTTCTGTACTTCTCCTTGGGACACAGATACTGTAATTTAATAGATGGGGAATGAGTTAATATTTGTTTTTGCTGTGTTGTGTCCCTATATTATGCCTGACACACATAGATACTTAAATCAAGAAGAGTTTATGAGCTGGGCGTGGTGGCACATGCCTGTAATCCCAGCAGCTTGGGAGGCTGAGGCAGGAAGATCATGAGTTCAAAGGCAGCCTGAGCAATTTAGTGAGGCCCTAAACAACTTAGTGAGACCCAGAAGGGCTGGGGATGTGGCTCAGTGGTTAAACACCCCTGGGTTCAATCCCCAGTACAAAAAAAAAAAAAAAGACAAGTTTACGGAATGAACGAAGGAGCTTTAAGAGCCAAAAGTCAGTTACAGGTGTGGCAATGGGTGATGGAGAAATGTTCGTGGAGTGTTGCTTATTTCCTCAGCCTAGCCTGGAACTTAGGTCAAGCCTTAGGGAGTCTTATGCATGTCACAGGCATCACAGGAGCAGCACTAGGATGTAGCTCCTAGGACTTGGGCCCACAGCTGTATGACTCTCTTGGCTGATCAAAGCTTCAGGTTCTGTGTTAGAAAGGTATCACTCATGTGGCTTCTGTCTGGTTAAGTGTGCACATGTGGTTCACTGATCCCCAGGAGTGGACTACTTGAGCAACCATAAGGAGAAGTGGAAATGAAACAAGCTGGGTCGCAACAGGTCACAATGTTGTCCTATGTCGTCAGCCACAACAGGGAAGAGCCTGCCTTGCTCAGCTCCTGGGAGCATCTAGTCTGTGGGGAAGTTAGTAATTATTTCCCCTGTAAATGGCTTAGTTTACTTTGTGGCCTTACTAAACTGTACCCTTGAGTGTGGAGTGACCAAATCAAGTTTCAGTGTTTACTTTGGAACACAGGCACACACAGTCATTCAATAAACATTTATTGATAGCCTGGTGTCAGATGCCCTGAGGGTGCAGAAAAGAATTGTGAATGCACACACTACACACTGAATACTACAGGGAAAACACACACACTCATGCCTATTAAAAGGTTTATTTTCTTGTTTATGCTCAGAAACAAAACAGCTTTGCCTCCTCCATAGGGTCTCATCTTGGAGGAAGGGGAGGCAGAGAATGACTGGAGGGGGCAGGTGTGTTGGTGTGAAGTTGAATATGGGAATTCTTTCTTCCCTTTTCCCTACTCTCACTCATTTTCAGGGTCCCCCTCCAAAAAATTCACGTATGCCACAGCTTGCCACCCACTGGGCGACTGGGAAAGCAGAGCTGTAGTCAAAAGATTAATGCCCACTTTGAACAAGTGATGGGTCCAGTGCGTATCTGGGGTAATGGGGGAGAGTAAGAAAAGGGGTTGGTTGAGGAAACTGCCGGATGGAGGGGAAGGAAAAGAAGCAGGGACACCCCCCACCCCCAAGATAGTGGGGATCTTGGTCCTGCCCCTACCTCTCCCAGCACTATCCACTCCCTTCTTCTAGCCCCCCATCCTAGCAGAACTGGTCGTCATAATCGTCATCCTTCATCCCCTTCAGCCGAAGCCGGGCAAAGTCCTCAAACACAATGTCGTCATCTGTGGCATAGCTTCGTGATAGGAAGAAGAGGGATGAGCTTTCTTTCTGCCTCCCCCTCTGCTCCCCACCCTCTCCCAGGGGTAGAGGTGTTTACAATGGAACCAGAAGGATTTGCAAGAAAGGATGAAAAAGGACAGACATAGGGAGACTTAGAAGGCTAAGTCATCTGATATTCATCCACCCTCTTCCCCCCAAAAGAAAACAGAGGGGCTGGGATTGTGGCTCAGTGGTAGAGCGCTTGCCTCGCGTGCGTGAGGCACTGAGTTCGATCCTCAGCACCACATAAAATAAATCAATAAAGACATTGTGTCCACCTACAACTAAAAAATATTAAAAAAAAAAAAAAAAAAAAAGAAAACAGATAACCCCAGGAGATATGAGGGTGGATTTGGACATTATGGGGATCTGCAAAGAAAGTCAAAGTAGGAAGGTATGGTTGTGAGTTTCTTACTTGGTATCAAATTCAATGAGGTTGGTGTCCACAGGGACGTCTGTTTCAGGAGCAGCTGAGGGGGAGAAGAGTAGGTGGGTGGGTTGGCAGGTGCTGGAAGGATTAGGGTTTCTCCACTAGCCTTGTTTCAGGCCTGCCTTGCAGGGGGTGCATGGTGGGCACAGTGCTCACCTGACTGAGGTCTGGGGAGGGTGATGTGGTCATGGGGCTTGGGGTGCATAAGAACAAAAGGCAGCTCCACAGAGACATCCCTGGGAGAAAGGGAGAGGATGCATGAAGAGGACAATGATGTGGAACCAGAGAGAACCAATGTGACCCCTACCAGGTTCTACCATACTCACCCGCCTCGAGACACTACCAGCTTCACCTTGACCCTGTAGGACACCAGGATTCCCAGTACCTCCTTGTTGGCACCCTCCTTCACGCTGCAATTGTGGGGAGACATTGGATCAGGTGGCTCATTGCCTTGTCACCTAGCACAACCCTGTGGCTTCTATGAGGATTCTGAGCTGGACTACAAACTCACACTATACCCCGGGGTTCCAGCAGCATTGGCCAAGGATACCACTGCGTTCCCCTGCTCGGAACCCTCCTGGGCCCTCATCGCTGGTAATAGTAGCTCAGTCTTTCTAACCCGAGAGCCTTGTAGGTCCTGTTTGCCTCACCTACTCCTCCTTTTGGTTCTCACTATGCTGGCCTACAGGCCTCCTGTGTGCAGTGTGTACCCAGTGCAAAGGTGCCAGCTGGGGTTTGATCCAGCCCTTTGTGAAGCTCTGGACCAATGGGGCTGCTCTTGCCCTTAGGCACACTGGGCCTGTCCAATGTCTGAGTGTTAGGGCTTGCAGCTCTCTGCCTGGAGCACATTTGGTCTGCATATTCACCTCTGTCTACCCTATTTAATATCAACACAAACCTGCCCCTCTCTATATTTCCAGTCTCTGCTTGCTTTTCTTCCTGAACACTTGTCCCTTAACATGCCATATATATGTATTACCCTTTTTCTGATCATCTTTCCTGTCCTAGAAGAAAAAAAATTTTTTTCTTTGGTCTCCTGTTCACTGATTCCTTTCTGGCACTTAGGACAGAGCCTGACCCACAACCAGCACTGAACAGAAGTTTATCTCCTGTCCCATAGGCCCTCAGCCCCGCCTCACATGGTACTGGAAGCCAGGTTGGTGTCCTCATGCTTGAGCTTCCCATCCAGGGCAAGACCACGCTTCTCCCGGTTGTCACTGAGCAGTGGGGTTATGGTGTACACCTTACAGAATGTGGAACTGGGAGATACCTGGTCACTTGGGGTGGAAACAAAGGGACAAAACTCTTGGAGTGGCTGGGCTGGGTGACAGGGCAGCCTACCATCCCCAAGCAGCCTCTCCTCTTTATGTAGGTTTTGGCTCAATCTGCTCAAGAAAATTAACAGCTCAGAGCTACCTTACTGTGGAGGGAACAACCTTAGAAGTGAGATGGTTCAGGAAAAATTCTGCCCTTCACCTCATATTCCCCTGGACCTACTCCTCTCCTCTAAGATTGGGACCCACAGGCCTGTTGTGATACTTACTCTTGTTCAAGTTGAGCCACGGGGCACTTGTACTGAGCGGTGCTGAAGAGGCAGATGTCGGCATATTGTCTCACTGTGGGGCGGGGGTGGAGCAGCTCTGGATGGAGTGTAAACCTACCACTGCGCCACCACTCCAGACCATGTGGCATGGACCCCAAACCCGGCACACCCCTACCTCCTACCCCTAACACATGGCCCTCCCTGCAGCAAACACCAAGGCTTGGATATCATTCTCTAAGTTCATTGTGCCCTGGTAGGTCTCCCAGATTGGGATATGGCCTGGACTGAAATCATAACAGAAGCCACTTATGCAGAGACTCCCTCCCCCAAGATACCCCTTCCAACCCCGCCTCCTACCAGAGACTCTGATCTTCTTGACGGTCTTGGTGGAGTTGTTGGTGACGTGGACATTGACATTGAGGGGCTCCCCGTGGTAGTACAGCTTTTGAAGGGGGGGGTCGTTACATGAATTGTACCTGTTTTTCACTGGTCCCATTCTTGGTGTGCCCCCTCCCCTGAGCCCTAGCCCAGAGCAACTCCACCACACCCAGCAGAGGCAACTGCCTTTAAAAACACTGTTCTGCTTGTGACTTCACCTCTGCCCCCAGAGTCTGTCTGCCTTATGGCATTTGCATCACTCTCTAGCACCCCACCTCCTTGTCCAGAGAAGCCTCAAGGTGCAGGGACCGGTCAGACATGAGGAAGTGGCGTGTGGTTTCAGCTGAAGGCTGTGGACCAGGTTTCTCTGGGGCAAACTGCACCTTTCGGATAATTAGTCGCACAGAGTTCCTGGGGTTGGGGGGAGAGGGAAAAGGATCAATCTCTAGACACCAAAACCTCCCTCCCACCTCCCACAGGGGCCAGGAAGTGGGGAAGGAATAGTTAAACCACAAAGAAGGTTGCTTCCCTCACCTTTTGTGGCTTTTCTCTTCTAGTGATTTGGCACAGAAGGCTCGAATCTCAAAGTCTACCCCGCAGGCCTTGGGAGGGGCAGGAAAGGCCACATCTTACCCAAGACTCCTGCGCTCACCTCCCCCACTCCCCTTCCTTCCTCCATGCTTCTCTTGTCTTGGGCAGGGGCTCTTGCCCCCTGGCTGTGAGGAGTGTAGGGACTGTCTTCCCCCTGCCTCCCTGCAGCCTGGCACCTGCAGAGGCTTGTTCATGGTAGTGCACAGGCAACCCCTGTACCCACGTGCACATAGGTAAAGAGCAGGAGGCAGTGTCATGTGACCACATGTCAGTGACCACACACCACACACACACATCCAAAGTCTATGGGGTTGGGGGCATCTCCCTATCCTCAGTTCCACCCCTGCTGTTCACCCTTCGCTCAGTTGTGCTCTGGGCTCTTGTTCAATTTTGTTTTGCCCATGTGTCTTTAGAGCTGTTCCTTCTATACCTTCCCTGTGTCCTCTGGTCCTGGCTGCAGTGTGACAGAACAGGGTAGATTCTGGGGTATCTGTGGCAGAGGAAAGGGGAGACTTCAGTACCTCCAGAAAGCCCCATGTCTTCCTCCCAATCTCAATTTAAGAGGCTGGACAAAGGGCAACTGGAGATAAGAAAGGAAGAAGAGGCCCCAAAGAGGAGGCCTATACTAAGGCTTCCTGGGGCTCCAGGAAGTGGGGAATGGTTAAACCATAGAGGAAGTTGCTTCCTTAAAGGGTGGTGAATCTAGGGCACCTGCCTCACTTGTTTCTTCTAGATCTGCTCAAAACAGATACCTCACCCCTTTTCCCCCAACATGATCCCAGACCCCTTGCCCAGCAGAGAGTTGGGGGTATCCTCACTGTGAAAAAAAAGGGATGGGCATGCTGGCCCAGCTTCCTCAGCAGCCGGTCCTGCAGGCGGGTGGGGGGCCGGGGTGGGTTGGGCATTGGGGGGAAGGCCTGGTAGGTGGCGATGAACAGGTCTTTGCGGAAGGACAAGCCCAGCACATCCAGGTCTTCGCGGCCATAGCGAAAGGCGCAGGTGAGGGTCACAAACACTGGCAAGGGAGGGCACAAGGTGGGGTGGTCAGGAGTACCCCTTTCCCCAATGCCCCCCAGTACCTAAGCAGCTATAGCTCCTTCCTTGGCAACATACGAATTCCTTCAGTCCTGCTCCTGGCTTTTGCCTCAGCCCTTCATTTCTGTGGGGCACCTTCCAATGCCAGCCCATCTCATCTCTCCTCCCCACCTCCTCTCAGGCCCCTTGGACTTGGGGCTGGTACCTTTGCGGTCCTTCAAGTAGTCAGGATCCACGAGCACCACTCCATCTAGGAAAAGGACATAGGCTTATTTCTTGAAGGGACTTCTTCCCCATTCCTGGGCCTAGGAACCTCCTCCCCTCTTGGGGGCTAAGCTGTCCATTTCCAGACAAACTTACCTACAGGATCCACTTTGTCCAGGTGATCTACAAAGTCTCGCTTGCCCAAATACACGGTGAGCTGAGGATGTCAAGGAGTCACAGGGAGGATTGGGGAGGATGGTGACAAGGCATCAAAGCCCTCAAAAGTGGCTGCCCTGCCCCAGGCCCAGGCTGGGCTATCAAAGAGTTTCTTCCAGTGGTGTTGGAAAGTGAGGGTGGTGGGTTTACCAACCAAACTTATTAAGCTTTTTAGCTGCTCCCTTATCGCTTTTCTCACCTCTGTTCACCAGTCGGTATGTTTGGGAGAGTCCTCAGGGAGGACAGCAGGTTAGAGAATAGTGCTAGTCTCATGAGGTCCCCTCAAGGTGCTCTGGGATAACCAGGCCATAGCCTGGGGGGCTGTTAAACTTTTCCCAACCCCAGGCTCAATGGGTTGGCTCCAGAGAGGGTTACAGGAATAGGGCTTGCTTCTGGCTCTTTTTCTTTGGTGTTGCTTAAGGACTTGGGCCTGTCCCCACCCAGCCCTATAGCTGGCTCAGGCTGAGCAGCCTCTGCAGCAAGGGGCTTCAGGAGGCAAAGGAAGTCAGCTCTTAGCTGTCACAGGAAGTGGGGAGCTAGTGTTGGGGATTGTCTAGGGGCAGGCTGGGCTTTGGTAGGGCCCAGGGAGGGTCAAAAGGATAAGTACTTTGGGTGACTCACCTTGCAGTTAGGGCTCGACTTCTTGAAGACCCTAACAAAACAGAAAGGGAAACCCCACTGCCTCCCTCAGACTCAGCAGGGACCCCATACCAGGACCTTATCCCTCCCCAGCCTGAGAAGCAAAGCTCACCCCTATCCCTGGCTATAGACGTTGCCCAGCTCTATCCCTCCCATTTTCTGGTAAGTCCTTTATATTTCTCACATGGCAGCCCCTTGAAGCTGGTTGCCAGGGCAAATGCTTCTTCTCTTGTCCTTGATCCACCCTCACTATTCCCATCCCATCTACAGTAATGGCCACTGGTTGCCCCAGGAACCATTCAAACTATTCCCAGAGGATCTGCTCCAGAGGGGACGTGAATGGGCAAGCTGCATCAGTGTCTGAGTCAGAACTAACCATTTTTCCATTTGGCCTCCAGCTTCAGTGACAGTTGGGGTACATGGAAGAGCAATGGCTCTGGCTTTTGCCCCTCAAATGGCTTTTACCACAGGAACTATTTTCTTTTCTTTTCTTTTTTTTTTAATATTTATTTTTTAGTTGTAGGTGGACAGAATATCTTTATTTTATTTTTATGTGGTGCTGAGGATTGAACCCAGTGCCTCCCGCGTGCTAGGCGAGCACGCTACCACTGCGCCATAACCCTAGCCCCAGGAACTATTTTCTTTTAACCACTGACTGTCCCCATCTATGATCTCAGCAGCTTACAAATCTATTCATCTGTCAAAGCTTAGCTTAGATATCACCTCTTTTAGGATGCAAACCCAGCCTAGACCCCAGTCCACTCCTTTTTTGTGAATCCTGTCACATCTTGTTCATATTTTACTTGTGGTGTGACAACACACAAGGACAATTAGCTGTGTACCATCTTTCTGTCTCCTTAGAGTGTGAGTTCCAAAGCCTTGTTCATTTAGGCATTTCTAGTACAGGAGCAGCCCATACCATGAAATTCATGATGCTGGCTTACATTTACTGGGTGAATACTCCATGCCTAGCACTGTTCCAAATGTGTTATTTAATGCTCTTAATCCAATGATGGAAGTTCTAATATCTTTATTTTACAGGTGAGGAAACTGAGGCATGGAGAGATCAAGAATTTTGTCTAAGGTCACAGTGTAAATGGTGGAACTCACATATAAACTGAGGCAGTTTGGCTCCAGGTCCCTGCTTTTAATCACCAAACTGTCATACTATCCTTTGTAACTGACATCAATAATTTGTCAAATTGAAAGATATTTCTACCCTGATGCTGAAACAATCTGTGACTCTATCCATTGCTTGGGGTTAGGGAAGTGTCTGATCCCAATTCTCTGGCCACTTGTAGGCTTGTTCTTTGAAGCACCGCCTTACTCCTTCCAATCCACTCCGCCTTAGCAGCAATCCCTGGAAAGGGTCCCCAGATAATAGAAACTGAAATTCTGCCACAACCTGTTTCTGTTACAATTTCCTTGTCTCTTTTTCCCTGAAGACCAAGCTTTCCAAAGGTCATATGGCAAAGGGTATGAAGGGCCCCAGTTTTCCCCAACCATAAAGGAATGTAAACATTGACATGGTGGCAGCTAGAGTAAGAACCCTACCTTATGTTCCAACTTGGGGACTGATTGCTATGGCATCATCTAGGCTTTCCCTGTCCTCAGCTTCTGGTTTTTCTCTTTGTCCCAGTGTTTCTTCCTACTAGGAGCACTGGCAAAGGGCTGCAACAGCCACAATCAGTTGGCCAACTGGAGTGTGGCTCTGGGTCAATTGCTCTGGAGCAACTACAGGACGCCTGCTTTTTGGAACTTAAGCCAGCCACCTCTTGCCAGGCTAGGGAGTAGAGCATGCACACAGTGAAGCTGGCCAAGGAAGCAGAGTATGGGATTGACCAGGGAGGTGTCTAGAGGGGGGATGCTGCTGAAGCAGATGCCCCTTTGCACTTCCTACTATTCTCTCCATTTCCTATGGCCCAGAATTTGATGAGGGTGGAGGGAATTATGCCAAGTCAGCAGTCCACTTTGGTCCACCCGTCCCCCTCCATGAACCACACAACGGAAACTAAGGGGCCTCCCTGAAGTCTGTGACTTCCCCTTTCTGGGGTGTTTAACCCCTAATCCAGGATGTCAGTCTTCCCTCAGATCATCTCTATCGGATACTGGTCTTCTTGATGCTCAGAAACCTGAATTCTCATATTCCATGGGTGGGGGGAGTGGTGGGATGGATATGATGTTTTGCAGATTCCTGATCCCCTCTGGTTTGAGGCATACAGCTCCAATCTTTTTTTTTTTCCTTTTGCTCCTACTCTCCTGGGACTCAGGCATACACCCTCTGCCCCCTTGGGGTGTTGGTCACAACAGGAAGTGGATTTTGCTAGAGACCAAAAAAACGAGAACTCGGGTGTCAGTGGAAGGAAGGAGCCTCGACTGCACAGAAAACATCCGGGGAGTGGATGCTGTGCCCAGCGCTGATATTTCCCCATCCCCGAGAAGAGGGATATGGCCTAATTTCAGAGAGGGTCCCTAAGCACTCCACTCCCTCAATATGAAGCTGTTGCTCCTAGCAACACAGGGGAAGGCAGAAGTTTGGAAACAGAGCCACCCGGCCCTTGGGACAGGTGGGGACAGCCCGACTGCCTGTGGGGTATTGGGCAGGAGGCTTTCCATTGGTTAAGCATGAGTCTAGGGAGGATCCCCTCCCAGCATCAGTCTCCCAGTACACAACCTCTTGGGGCCCGCCACCTGCTCCTCCTTCCTCCGCCCCTGCATCGCAGCCTGCACAGGAGAACCCATTGATCCCACCCCGACAGGCCTCGCTTTCTGCAGGGGCCCAGGTACGCGTCGCACCCCCCCCCCCCATTATCCTCGAGGACCTAGGCGTGCGGCCCCGGATGGCTGCCCCCTAGGGACCCAAGGGTCCGGCCCCGGGATTCTTCCCCCGGTGTCCTTGTCTGGGGACCATGCAGGCACTCGCGGCGAGCCGCCACCGCCCATGCCCCGCCGCGTGGCCCCACCTCCCTTACCTGGTCCCGGGTTTCTCCCCCATGGTGCGCGCGCCCGCCGCCCGCCGGGTTCGCGGCTTGCTCGCAGCCTTCTAGCCCGCTGCCAGGTCCCAGCTCCTCCCCGCGCCACTGCGCACGCGCGCCCTCGGCTCTTTCTCCTCTTCCCCCTCCCCTCAGGTCCTGGGGAGCCAGGGCCAGATGCGTCAGCCAGATAGCGCGCGCCGCTGCGCTGCCTGCCCTTTCCACTCAGACAAGCCCGCCTATTGGCTCCGCCCCACGCCTCCGCCCACGGCCTCCCGGGGGGAGCCTGCTTGCGCGCGCTGTCCCTACTCCTGCTCTTCCCGCCCATCTCTCCGCCCCTCCTCAATCCCTTAGAAACCGACTGGGCCCCTTTAAACGAAGGCACCGGCCTACCCTGATATTAGAGCCCACTGATTGGCTCTTGGCAGCCGGAGCCCTGCAGGGGTTCCCTCCCTTTGTTTGCTTTCTCAGTGGCTGTGGAGGCAACGCGGGCGGTGGGGAAGGTGGGATGAGCTCAAACATAGTCTGGAAAGGACTGGAGAATGCACACGTGGGTGAGCTGTTCTTAGTTGCGTGGTACTTGCTTTCGTGAGCGTTGCTCACCCCAGAGCTTAAATCCTTCTTTGGCCCGCCTTCCAGTTTTATTGTGGTGTCTCAGCTCCCCCTGGTGTACGTCTTTGATTTTCGCACAGTTCCTTAAAATTTCTCTCCGCCGCCTCTGCCAACACAACACAGCTAACATACACCCACTCATTCATCCATCGATACATCCACCCCTATTTTGTGCTAGTCACTATGGGGACACACATGAGTTACCGTGGCCCCTGCTTTCCTTGTATATTTGAGGACACACACAAACAGGTATTATCCCAGGAATGCTATAATAGAGGTATGACTGGGAAGACAAAATAACTAAAAGCGCTTGGCCAGCGCGGGGGGTGGAAAAGTGAAGACTGTCCATAGGAAGGAAACTTGAGGACAATGGTTCTGAAAGATGGGCAGATGTGGAGAAAGGACATTCCAAAGAGGGTGAAAGGAAAGTCACATCCTGTTCTAAAGTGTTCATAAGATTAGATGGCAGGAGAGAGAAGGCTAAGAAGGACTGGAACGTGTGGAGTGTTTTGTATAGTAGGTGAAGAAAGGGGACCGAAGTCTTTCCCTGGAACCACTTTTTTATTTATCTATGTATTCATTTATTATTATTACTACTATTATTCTAGCAAGAAGAGTGACATGGAGAGATTTCTCTTTTTGGAAGATAATTCTGGGCAATGTGGAGGGTGGAAGGAGTTGGACCAAGATTGCAGTAAACTAGTCAAAAGAAAATGATTGGTAGAGTGGGAGAGAGAGGAAGGCCATATTGGAGTCATTTCTGGAGTGAGATTGGACTTGAGGGAGGATAAAGGATGACTGGTGTTTCTGGACTTATGGAGATAAGGTATTTCTCCTTTCATCTCTTTTCCCTTACTTTCCTCAAATAAACTAAAAATTAAAAAGGAAAAATTGATAGAAATCCCTTGCAACACACATTACAGAAAAATTTCCCATATCTACAAAGAATTTCTACAAAACCCAAATAGGTAAAGGACATGAAAAGGTAATGAAGAAGAAATACAAATATCTACTAAACATGAAAAGTTATTGTTTTACTAATGATCAGGGAAAAGAAGCAGATGTTTTCAACACTCAGATTGGCCTTTATTGATTGATTGGTTGGTTGGTTGATTGTACTGGGGAGTGAACCCAGAGGTAATTTACCACTGAGCTACATCCCCGGCCCTTTTTATTTTAATTTTAAGAGGGTCTCACTGAGTCATTCAGTCTGGCCTCAAACATGGGATCCTCTGCCTCAGTGCCTCCTGAATAGCTGGGAGTTCAGATGAGCAGCATCACTCCTGGCTTTTTTTTGGAGACAATCTCTCTATGTTGTCAAAGCTGATCTCAAATTCTTGAGCTCAGCCAGGCATGGTGGTGCATGCCTGTAATCCCACCTACTGGGGAGGCTGAGGCAGGAGGATCATAAATTCAAGGCCAGCCTGGGCAACTTAATGAGACTGTCTCAAAAATGAAAAATAATGAAAAAGGGATGTAGCCCAGTGGAAGAGCACCCTGGGTTCAGTCCCAGTACTGCTAACAAACAACAAAACAATAACAACAGCAAAACAAACAAAAACTCCTGGGCTCAAGATATCCCCCTGAGAGATAGGATTTCATTCTCATCACTTTTGTTTTTTTGTTTTTTTGCAGTGCTGGAGATGGAAGGATCTACCAACTGAGCTACATCCGCAGTATCTCACTTGAAAGTCACAGAAGGGCTTTAAGGTGGGAGTGACAAAAGTCTATATACACAGGAGCCTGGTGCAGTGGTGCACACCTATAATCCCATCAGTTCCAAAGGCTGAGGCAGGAAGATCTTGGGTTCAAAGTCAGCCTCAGCAACCTAGCAAGGTGTTAAGCAACTTGGTGAGATCCTGTTTGAAAATAAAAAATAAAAAGGACTAGAGATGTGGCTCAGTGGCTAAGTCCCCTGGGTTCAATTCCTAGTACCAAACACACACACACACACACACACACACACACACACACACACACAACCCCCAAAACAAAGTTCTCCACAAACTTATATACATATGAAAAGCTTACTCTGGTGCCTGTGTGGAGGGACTAGGGGGCAAAAGGGAGGCTGAAAGCAATGAACAAACCTTTGTAAAAGGTTATAAGAAGCCAGGTGAGGGAGAATAGTGACTTAGGCCGGAGTGACACTGGAGATGGAGAAATAGAAAAAATTAGCCCTCTTGGGCTAATGTATTTTGGAGGCAGAATGCCAGGACTTGAAGAATTGGATAGAAGGCTAGCAGAAAACAGGATGACTCTTGGATTTGAATCTGACCATCATCCAATACACAATGAGGAATTAAGGCGTTCATTATAATGTACTGGTGAAAAATTGGTGCAGACAAAAATTCAGCAACGGAACTGTTAGATCATAGCACATCCATTTCATTCATACTTAAAGACGCTCATGATATATGAATGAAAAAAGCCAAGTGCACACCCTCTTGTAAGATAAACTGTTCATGTATGTGTTTGTGCACAGATTAATATTAGGAAAGTACACACGTTACTGGGGAGTGCCTTGGGAAGAGAGAAGGTTTTCTTTATACGTTACACCCTCCTTCCGTATAGTTTGAATTTTTTTTCAAAGGCACGTATACTGTATCATTTCCGGACTCGGAAGTGTAGTTTAAAATGTGATTTCAGACAAAGACGGTTTCTTATCTAGGTATTACCGAACCCCAGAGCGAAAGTGTCTGAAACTTTTTAAAAGAAAATTTTCGGACTTAAGCGCCTTTTGTCCCGACCACGTGTTTACTAAGGACCACCGGCCCGCCTCCGGCCCCGCCCCGGGCCAGCCCTATAGGCCTGCCCTGAACACCTGAGGCGCTAAACGCCCGCTGCCCTAGGGCCAGGGCCCCTCCACCCGGCGCACGCTCCCACCCCGCCTGAGCTCCGGAGTCCACCTCCATTCAGCTAGTGCGCAAGACCACAACCCCCTCCTCATGCCCCCTTCCCAAGACGCGTCGGTCGCCGTGTGTTTGCGTCATCGCGCCACGCCACCACTAGAACCCGGGGAAGATGGCGGCAGCCGTTCTCAGTGGGCCCTCTGCGGGCTCCCCGGCTGGGGTTCCCGGGGGGACCGGGGGTCTCTCGGCGATGAGCTCGGGACCGCGTCTCCGTCTGCTGTTGCTGGAGAGCGTTTCCGGTTTGCTACAGCCGCGAACGGGGTCTACCGTTGCTCCTGTGCATCCTCCAGTCCGTTCGGTCCCACATTTGCCCGGGCTCATGTGCCTATTGCGGTTGCATGGGACGGTGGGCGGGGCCCAGGTAAATCTGCGCTCGCGTGCTCGCGGCTCCGTGGGAAGGTTGGCGAGGCACCCGAGGGCCAGGATTACGCTGCACCGAAGCTGCAGTAGGGAGGTTGAGGGAAGAAGGGCAGAAAGCGAATCCAACCATCATTTCAAACGAGATTGACGTATTTCTCCTTTATCCGCCGTTTCTCCAGGGGAAAAATTAGGCCCCATTTTTTCTGTTGCCAGGGTATTGGTAGGCACTCAGGAATGGATTCAGTTCCAGGCCTGGTCACAGAATAATTGAATGATCTCCAGTACCGTTTTCTTCTGGCGATACCCGTATTTGGGATTGTTTCCACTGAGTTAACGGACGTATTCAACGCATAAATATTTACCGTGGTCTTAATGAAAGCCTAAGGCTGTACTAGGCTCTCCATTTACAGACATGATGGCGATGAGCAATACGCAATGAAACGCGACGAGAATTGAATCCTAGCAGGGAACCTCTAACCTAATCCGGAGAATTGCAGAGATTTCCCAAGGGAACTGGAGTGTAAAATGAGACCTTAAGGATGAGTAGGGGTTGGGTAAGAAAAGGAAATGGGAGGGGCGGTTCGTTTAGAGGAATACTCACGTGGGAACGCCCTGTGGTAGGACAGAACTGAAAAGGTTATTGTCCAGAGGCTCAGATATGGAGGGAAAGAGTGAGTAGAGATGAGGCTGGTGAGGTTGGCTGCTAGTGGACAGATAGGTCATGTAGAGCTTTATAGGCCGGGTTAGAAGGATTCTTTGCACTATTTTGGAGCAGGATCTAACATCCATTCAGTTCTGGAGGCTAGAAACTCAAGTGTCATCCTGAATACTTTCTTCCTCACACACCTTTCCATAAGCAGTCTATCAAGTCCTACTTCCCCATAGATTTTCATTCAGCAAATATTTATTGGGTATCGGTTATATATAAGGTACTGTTCTTATCTCTAGGTAGATAAATTAGATATGGGCCTTTCCTCTAAGAATTTCTAGTCTAGTTGAGAACAGGATTGAAGGTAAGTAAAAGGACCTGGAACTCGAGAAGAAAGATACATTGTTTGATTCATCTAAGTTTAATCACCAACTTGACTTTCCATGGTACCACAAAACTTAGCAGTTTCAAAATGGGACTACCCCAGGACAGTGCACAATTTCTAGCTCAGATTATAGCAAAATCTTGCCCTCTTACTCCCTGAACAGTAGTTGGAGTGAGCTTGCTTGCTTGTTTTTTCTATTTAGGTGTACTGGGGTTGAACCTAGGGCCTAATACATATGAGGCAAGTACTGAGCTGTATCTCAAGCCATTTTTTAAATTTTATTTTGAGGCTGGTCTCACTAAGTTGCGAGCCTGGCCTCAAACTTGGCATCCTGAGTAGCTGGAATTACAGTATGGGTCACCGTGTTCAGCAGTGGAGTGAGCTTTCTAAAGTTAAGTTGTTTCTGTTTGCTGTCTTTAAAAATCCTTCAGTACCTGGGCTTGCTTGTCTTTTTTTTTTTTTTTTTTTTTTTTTTTTTTTAATTTCGTCTCAGGGTCTTTATTCTTTTGGAATCCCTCCATGAGCTGCCTTGGCTCTTGCCCCCAATCTTTTCAGTTCTTGGCTTGTTCCTGACCACCTATGATTAATAAATGTTTATTACATTGTTTCTTTCACTTATACAGTATACAACCTCCCTCCTCCACACTAACACAACTAGGCTTGGATTTGTTTTATTTTTGTTTATGACTGAAAAAAATCTTATGGAAATGTTCAGACATACACATAATTTTTCTAATCATTCCACCCTGAGTTGTCCCTATCACCAAAATTTAACAATGAACATTTTGCCAGTCTTGTTTCATTCCTCCTCTGCCCCCTCCCAAGCAAATCCCAGATATTTCTCCTATAACTGTAGGCCCTTTGAAGGACAGACAGTGGTTTTTCTTTTCTGCCTTGTATCCCTAAGGCTTAGTAGTGTTTTGTTCTCTAGCCAGTAGCTTAGTATCAATAAGATTACAGCATTCCGCTTGAAACTCCACAGTAACTTACCATGCTTACCTCTTGATCTCATCTCATAGGACTCCCTGCTTGTCTTAGTTCCAGCCACTCAGGCTTATCTAATTTCTAGTACAGGCAGAGGCCATTCCTTTTTTTTTTTTTTTTACTCTTTGCTGGGAAATTCCTGGGAAAGTGAGCTTTTTAAAATTCAGGTCTCAAATGCCACCATTTTAGAGGAATCTTTCCTGACCATTGTTGTAAAGTAGCCCCTTTCATTTCAGTTATTCTCTTTCATTTTATCCTATTTTGTTTCTTTCTTAGCATTTATCACTATTTGAAAGAAATAAACTTATTTATTGTCTTCTAAGTTTTCTCTTTCTGTCATACCCAGTTTAAATTCAGTGGTTCATTGATCAATTCCTTTGCTCTTGTTTACTTTCATTTACTTGGTAATACCCTGTCTGTGTTAAATCCAGTTTTTATTTGTTTTGTTCCTGCATTTTTACAGCTCAGTCTAACTGGAGAAAAACATGAGTTCTTGCTTTCTGGTTCCACTTTAAATTGGTGGCCATTGTCATCACAAGTGGACCTTTAGTGTTGCCCAGCAAACCTGTTATATTTCCACTTTCCTAGTCAACTATTTTGTACCCTCTTCTAACCTCCACTAACTTTTTTTTCCCCCCAACTAAATTTTCTGCATTCTTGCTCTTAGTTGATGGCCTCACTACCTAGTTCATGGAGAAACCTGAAATGAATGGGAATTTCCATAGGCTCTCACCACCATATTTACCTCTTAACCTGTGCAGTATGCTTTGCTTTCCCCCTCCCTCCTGTTAGTAGTGAGGAGCTGTCCATACTCTTATATAAGGGACACATGCTAGTCCCTCTGCATGTGTACTAGACCCTTTTGCTTACCAATTACACAGGTACCTTGTTTTAGCAGTTCTGCTCTACTCTACCATCATTAACTTCCCCCACTCTCTGTTGGATTATTTTCATATAACTCAAAGCTGCTTAAAAAAAAAAAGAAAACAAGAAATCACCCTCCAGTTCCTGTCCCATTTCTGTATTTTCCTTTACGGCAAAACTCCTCAAAACAATTATGTGTGCTAGCTTGCTTCCATTCTTTATTTAAACATTAAAGTTCACAGAAAAGTTAAAAGATTAAAGTTAAAAGATTAAGAGTAATCGTATGTATCCTTCACCCATAAGTCAACATTTAATTTATTTAATTTATTTATTTGCAATACTGGGGTTGAACCGAGGGGTCCTTTACCACTGAGCCTTTACCCCAACCCTTTCATTAAATTTTTAAAAAATTTATAGTCTCACTAAGTTGCGCAGTCTGGCTTCAAACTTGAAATCCTCTTGCCTCAGCCTCCTGAGTAGCTGGGATTACAGGTGTGCACCACAACACCTGGCCCCATACTCTTTATTTTTTTTTTATTTTTTAAATATTTATTTTTTTAGTTGTAGGTGGACAGAATATCTTTATTTTATTTTTATGTGGTGCTGAGGATCGAACCCAGTGCCTTATGCGTGCTAGGCGAGCATGCTACCACTGCACCATAACCCCAGCCCCCCCATACTCTTTAAAAAGGTCAAAATCTGGGCTGGGATTGTAGCTCAGCGGTAGAGCGCTTGCCTCGCATGCGTGAGGCCCTGGGTTTGATCCTCAGCACCACATACAAACCAATAAAATAAAGACATTGTGTCCATCTACAATTAAAAAAAATTAAAAAAAAATAAATAAAAAATAAAAAGGTCAAAATCTGCTTGATGGTGGTGGCGCATGTCCTTAATTACAGGAATTCTGGAGTCTGAGGCAGGAAGATGGCAAGTTTGAGGCCAGACTGAACAACTTGGTGAGACCCTGTCTCAAAATAAAAAGGACTGGGGATGTAATCCAGTGTGGTAAAGCTCCCCTGGGTTCAATCTCTAGTACCAAAAAGAAAACCAAAAAGAAGTACAGGATGGTTGTTTTTTAGGATACCCTTCCATTTGGTTTTTCTGCTTTTTCCTTAGATTGAGATTGTCCATTTTCAGCAGGAATTTCCTGCAGAAGTTATGTTGTGTTGTTCTTGGAGCATCACATCAGGAGGCACATACTGTCTATTTTTTTTCCATATTGATAATACTAACATTTATCTCTGGGTTAAGGTGTATCTTCTAGGTTTCTCAACTATAAACTTAAGATTTTTCTATTTGTGATTAGTAAATATCTTGTGGGGAGATGATTGAAATGTTCTATGTCTTGTCAGCATTTCATTTAACTTTTGCCATCCATTAAAGTCTCTTCCCAGAATGGATTATTACATTCCATTTAGGCTTTTACTCAGCCACTTTGCCAAAACAACACTTTTTTGGGGGTGATATGGTAACTCTTGAAGGTAACCCTGGTGACCATTAAGAAAGTTCATGGGTCGAATTTGGGTCCTCAGTCTCTTGACCCATCTGTAGAATTCAATATATTTGATTGTTCCTTCCCTTTTTGTTTGGGGAGTACCAGGGATTGAACCTGGGGGCACTGAACCACATCCCCAGCTTTTTTTTTATTTTTTATTTTGGGACAGGGCCTTGCTAAATTGCTGAGGCTGGCTTTGAACTTGGCATCCTCCTACTTTTCATCCTCCCCAGCTGCTGGGATTACAGGTGTGTGCCACTGTGCACCTGGCTCTTTCCTTAAAAAACTTTACTTGGCTTCTGGGATATCACTCTTTCACTTCTCCTCTTACCACAGTGGTCATTCCTTTCCAGTCTTTCCCAGTAAAGACTAGTTCTTCCTTCTTTCTGACCTCTGAAGGTTAAAGTTCCTAGGGACCCAGTCCTCACACTGCTTCTCTGCTCTATTTATACTCATGCTCTTGGTTTACTGATCCAGTGTTGTTGCCAAAAACTCCCAAATTCACATCTCTAACCAAGATTTCTCCTTGTAACTTCAGACTTGTCTACTCAGTGCCTGTTTGGCATTTCCATTTTGATGCTAAGTAAAGACTACAGATACAACATATCTGAAACCGAATTCCTGATTCTCACCTCCAAAACCTACTTCTTCTTTTTTTTTTTTTTTTTGGGTACTGGGAATTGAACTTGGGTACTCGACTACCGAGCCACATCCCAGGCCTATTTTGTTTTATTTAGAGACAGGGTCTCACTGAGTTGCTTAGTGCCTAGCAGTTGCTGAGGCTGGCTTTGAACTCGTGATTCTCTTGTCTCAAGCCTCCCAAAGTGCTGGGATTACAGGCGCGTGTGCCACCACACCTGGCTCAAAACCTACTTCTGAACCGTTTCCCTTAGTAAATGGCTGCTCTGTCTAATTATCAAGTGATAAACTTTGTAGTTACCTTTGACTCCTCTCATTATCTGCCATCCACATCCAGTATCCATATCCATATCCTATTGGCTCTACCTTCAAAATTTAATCAGATGTTAACAGTTTTTTATCCACACTCTTCCCAGGTTACAAGGAGATAATACTGGGATCAAAACAGGGCCTCATATATGCTAGGCAAGAGCTCTATTGCTAAGCTACATCCTGGCCATTTTTTTTTGTTGTTGTTTTGAGATAGTGTTTCACTAAGTTTTGCAGGCTGGCCTCATATTTATGATCCTCCTCCTTTAACCTCCTGGGATCATAGATGTGTACCACTATAATCTGGTATGTCTGGCTTTGTTTATTTACTTATTTTAATCATAAGTCAGATAATGTCACTTCTCTGCTGAATTTTCTCCTTTTTAAAAAACATTTTTATTGAGATGTGATTCATATACTATATAGTTTACTCATTTAAAGGGTACAATAAAATGTTGTTTATTGTATTTGCAGAGTTGTGCGACCATCACTGTTTTGAACATTTTCATCACTCTGTAAAGGAGTGTTGTACCTATTGATAGTCCCTATTTCCCATCAACCCTTCCTAACTGCTTCCAGTCATAGATGACCACTAGTCTACTTTTCTGCCTGTGATTTTTTTTTTTTTTTGCCACCAGAGATTGAACTCGGATACTTGACCACTGAGCCACATCCCCAGCCCTATTTTGTGTTTTATGTAGAGACAGGGTCTCACTGAGTTGCTTAGCACCTTGCTGTTGCTGTGGCTGGCTTTGAACTTGTGATTCTCCTGTCTCAGCCTCCCAAAGTGCTGGGATTACAGGTGTGTGCCACCACGCCTGGCTATAATTTTTTTTTTTGTACGTGTGGTCAAGGGTATTGGAGATTGAACCCAGGGGCATTCTACTGCTGAGCTACATCCTCAACCCTTTTTATTTTTTATTGAGAGAGGAGGGCTTGTGAAACTGATAGACATTTGAGTTGCTTTTACTTTTTCATTATTAGAACAATACTATTTTGAACTATTTACAAGTTATATGTGAGCACGTTTTCATTTTTTGGCTATATCACCTAGGAGTGGAATTTCTGGGTCATATATTCACTCTGTGTATAAACCCTATAACCCCATTTTTGTTGTTGTTCTGGGGGTTGAACCCAGGAATACTCTACCACTGTACCATGGAGCTACATCCTCAGCCCTTTTATTTTTCATTTTGAGACAGGATCTCATTAAGTGTTGAGGCTAAACCTGAACTTTGTGATCCTCCTATCTCAGCCTCCCAAATAGCTAGGAATATATGTGTGTATCACTGCACCTGGCTTGAGGAACTGCCGAACTGCCGGACTGTTTTTTCCAAAGTGACTGCACCATCTTGCATTTTTACCAGTAGTGAAGAGGGTGTTTCTTGTTCTCATTTTCCTTTAGATTTCTGCCTACACAGACTTTTAAGAGAGGACTTTTGTGCCCACTCTACTACTTAAGTACCACCTCCTTTCCCTACTCAGGGCACTTGTTTCCTTCTTTACTCTGCTCTATTCTTCCTTATAGCACTTAGCACCATCTGATAATATATTCAGGTTGAATATCTCTTATCCAAAATGCCTGGGACCTGAAGTGTTTGGATTTTAAGCTTTTTGGATTTTGGAATATTTGCATCAACATAATGAGATATCTTGGTAATGGGACCTAAGCCTAAACATGAAATTTACATATGTTTCATGTATACCTTATAGCTTGAAGGAAATTTCATATAATATTTTATTGTTATTATTTTTGGTACTGAGGATTGAACCTGGGGTGATTTACCACTGAATTGCATCCCCAGTGCTTTTTATTTTGAGACAGGATCTTGCTAAATTGCTGAGGCTGGTCTTAAACCTGGATCTTCCTGCCTCAGCCTCTCAAGTTGTGCTAGGATTACAGATGTGTACCACTGCCCCCAGCTCATGTAATATTTTAATTAATTTTGTGCATAAAACAAAGTTTAGGTGCATTGAACTGTCAGAAAGTGAAGATGACACTCTCAGTCACCCATTTGGACAATCTGTGATTGTTTGGTATCACCATCATTCATGGCAGTGAATTTATATGTTAAGCAATCATTTTCTCATTTATACATAAGTACTTTGTGGTGAAAAAAATGACATATCATTAATATAGTAAAAAAATGATGTAGTTGGATAAGTAAGCCGAACAGAAGCATCATCAAAATCCCTGCATCAGTTATTGAATACCAGTATCAGCAATAATGGCATCTACATGTGTTTTCATTGAAAGGTTACAGTGCACTGTTTTGTTTTGTTTTTGTAAAGTGAGAAGAAACATCAGAAACATCTTCCTGCAAGACTAGGAAGTGGTTCTCTAGGGATGAGGAGGCATTTTTTTGGATGACTTTTTGAAATGTTTCCTCCAGTCATCTTCCCCATTAACATTTTTTGTTTTAGAAGTCTCTCTTTGATTTTACAAACTGACATGATTTCTTATTCAGTTATGAATACATATTGCTTTAGTCCTTCAGTGAACCCTTCACACATTTTCACCATGTTGTCTGTAGGTACATATTTTCTAGTGTTAACATCATCTTTGTCATCACTGTTGTCATGATCACCTGTGTGTGCTATAAGTAAATACACATGCTGTTTTCTTACCACTGTTACTCATAGGGCTTTGTGCTTTTTAAAAATTTTCAACAATATCTTTATTGAGTAATGCATATGATCCATGTGGGGCATTGTGGGGAACCTGTCACTGGCTTGTCTGTGCTACATGCCTCCATTTTAAACCTTTTGTGGGTGGGCTTGTGTGGGGAAATTTGAGCTGTGGAGAAAGATAATCACAGCTGAAGGGGGCTGAGAGGGCCCTCTTTTTCCCTTGGGGACACTGCATAAGCTACCATGTACCTGTTTTAACTGGCCACGTCACATGAAGTCAGGTGTGGAATTTTCTACTTTTGTCAGTCATGCCAGCCCTCAAAATGTTTCAGATTTTTGATATTTGGATTAGGGTTGCTGAACCTGTTTTTACTTCATCAGTTCTTTATTTTCTGTCTCTAAGTAGAAAGTAAACTAGCACCTAAGACAATGTCACAAATGAAGTAAATGTTAATTGATTAAACATTTATTGAGCTCTGTGTTCCTTCACCTGACCCAGTGCATAATGTGTGTTTGGAAACTGAGTGATGCTGGATGTGGTGGCACACACCTGTAATCCCAGCAACTTGGGAGGCTGAGATAGGAGGATTGTAAGTTCAAGGCCAGCCTCAGGAATTTAGGGAGACCCTGTCTCAAAAAATAAAAAGGGCTGGGGATGTACCTCAGTGGTAATGCTCCTCTGGGTTTAATCCCCAGTACCAAGAAAAGTAGAACAAGTGAATGTTGCATACCATTAGGGAGATACAGGTACCATGAGGGGAGTCTGGCCCTTCTGCCAGTAGAGAGGTTGCCTGTGGGAGGGCCAATGAGGAGACATCTTTTGTGGGCTTTCACAGTATGAGAGAAGGGGAGGCTTGGAAGGAGAACTGTGGTTGATAGGTGTGTGTTGTCCTCCTTACAGCTATAAGGAAACTAGGAATAGGAGAGCATTTGCTTGGGTATGAAGGCAGAAAGATGCAGAATGAGTTCAGTGTCCATTCAGCTGTGTTTTCTGTTTGCCTCTGCTGGGTGCTGTCCAGGGATCAGAGGTGAACCTGACCTATTTTTGAAGACTAATGGAGAGATGAGTTGGGCTCTTCTCTGATACCTGTAATTTGTTGGGTGTGATGTGGGGGAGGGGATCAGGCAAGCTAGAAGTTGTGAAGGGCTCCGAGGCTGATATGAATGTTACCCACAGGAGAAGAGAACATAGGCTAAAGGCCCCTAGGGATGGTCTTTTGGTCTTGGAGGAACTGTGACTTCAGAAAGGCTTTGGAAGTGCTGGGACAGGGAAAGCTTGGATAACTCTGCCTGTGTCTTTACTGTCCTATTACCTGACTTCTTTTTTTCTAGAACCTTTCAGCCCTTGGAGCATTGGTGAGTCTCAGTAATGCACGTCTGGGTTCCATCAAAACTCGGTAAGTCTTTTAACCCTTTTTTTTTTGGATACTAAGAATTGAACCCAGGGGTGCTAAACCACTGAGCCATATTTTTGGCCCTTTTTTTATTTTGAGACAGCTTAGGGCCTCACTAAATTGCTGAGGCTGACCTTGACCTTGGGATCCTCCTGCCTCAGCCTCCCAAGTTGCTGGGATTATAAGTGTGGACCACCACACCTGGCTTCTCCCTCCTCCCCTCCAGGGGTATGTTCCCTTAGAGAGTGGACTATATATCTGTCCATCTGTTGTAACCACTCTGTGGATTCAAGAGTTTTCTACATTTCTGGAAGGGTGGATGTTTCATTCTTTTTGTGAGCTCTCTTGAATTGAATCTACCCTTTCTAGTTCCCACATTTCTATTCTCTACCTGGGACTCCCTTCTTTCCTTGCTGCTCCCACCTTACTCCAGGTCCTCAGCATTTCAGAAAGTAGAAAGTACAGTGGATCTGGGGGTGAAGTCTTACTGTAGCCCATGAAAATAAAAGTACAGTCAATAGCCCTCACCCACTTATGTCACACCATTCTTGCTTGTAAGGTTTGAGGGCCTGTGTCTGCTGTCCCTGCTGGTAGGGGAGAGCCCTACAGAGATGTTCCAGCAGCACTGTGTGTCCTGGCTTCGTAGCATTCAGCAGGTGTTGCAGGTAAGGATTCAGCGGCCTACCACCCTTTCCCTCCCCCACCTGATCCTCCTCTGGGTCTGGTATAATTTTTTTGTGCCTGGGACATTTAATTCTGATAGTTTTGAGGACAGAATGATTAGAGAAGCAATTTCCTGAAAATAGGGAGATTAAACTTGAAGTAGAAACATCCTTTCAAGCTTTTTTGATATTTTTATCTGCTGGCTTATTTTAATTCATTTGATCTGTCACACACTGTAACCTTTGACAGCTTCACTTCTTAGCTTTTGTAATGAATGTCATCTCTAATATTCCTTTTTCTTGGTGTTTGTTTTGGTGTGCTCCTTTTTTCCTTTTACACACACACATGCAGGCGCACACACACGCACGCACTGGGGATTGAACCCAGGGGCACTTAACCACTGAGCCACATCCCCGGCCCTTTTTTTAATATTTTATCTAGAGACAGGGTCTCACTGAAGTGCTTAGGAGCTTGCTAATTTGTGGAGGCTGCCTTTGAACTCATGATCCTTATGCCTTAGCCTCCCAAGTAGCTGAGATTACAGGTGTGCACCATTGCACCTGGCTTCCTTTGTTCTTCTTTTAATGTTTCAATTTCTCACCTCGCTGGGCATGGTAGTGCACACCTGTAATCCCAGTCCTTTGGGAGGCTGAGACAGGAGAATCACAAGTTCAAAGCCAGCCTCACCAACAGCGGGGTGCTAAGCAACTCAGTGAGACCTTGTGTCTATATAAAATACAAAATAGGGCTGGGGATGTGGCTCAGTGGTTGGGTATCCCTGAGTTCAATCCCTGGTACCAAAACAAAAAACAAAAAAACCCCTAATTTTTCCCCTCTTCTTTTCCATCCTTTGATGATGTCTGTGCTTAGTTATTCCACAAGCATTTTCTGAGCACATACAGTAAACTGTGTGCTAAGCCCTTGGCAAACAGTGGTAAAATATACTTGGACCCTTCTTTCATGGTGCCTAGAATCTGAGAGTTGGGAAATTTTCTCTATGAAGTAAATGTTTGCAGATAGTAAATGTTTAGGCTTGTGAACCACATGTTTCTGTTGTATATTGTTTGTTTGTTTTCCATTACTTTAAAAATGTGAAAACCAAGCTGGATGTGGCGCACGCCTGTAATCCCAGCACTTTGGGAGGCTTAGACAGGAGAATCGTGAGTTCAAAGCCAACCTCAGCAATGGTGAGGTGCTAAGCAACTCAGTGAGACCCTGTTCCTTGTTATACTGGAAGACACTTTAACTGAATAATGATATATTTGAATGTGAAGTGATAAACTAAGGTAGGTACTATGAAGGTAGAGACTACTTCTCATATAACAAGAGAATCTGACCCCAACTGCAGTAGGGATTGGGGTCAGAGATTTAGGGAGGGTTTTGCTGAATTGATCAGCAGTAGTTAATTGAGCTGAAAAAATATTCTAAGAGTGCATAAACCCTGTCAGAAGAGGAGCTTGCCATTTGAAGAACTGAAAGCATGCTGGTTTGGCTGGAGTTGATGAGACACAACTGGGAAGGTAGATTGTGACCAAGCCATATATGTCCTTGATGGTCATATTAAGGATTTTGATTTTTATTCTGAGAGCAGTGGGAATTCATCTAAAGTTTTAAGTAGGTATCTTAGTATACTAAATACTAACAGACAAAATAACAAAATATTGCAGATTGAGATTTATCTGGGTCACAGTTCTAGAAGCTGGGGCGATTGAGAGGTGGCCCCTAGTGAGAGAATCATAACACAGTGGACGGCATCACACGGGAGGTTGGGGGTCAGGAGTGTGGGGTGGTAGGTATGAATGTGCATGCCCTGAACTTGCTTTTATAACAAACTCAATCCTGTGGTAATGACATTAACCCATTTATCTTCACAACTTAATCACCTCCTGAAGATCTTACCTTTCCACATGATTGTGTTGAGAAGTTTCTAGCACATGAATTTTGAAGAACACATTAAAACCATAGCAGTGGGGGTGAGGAGATGGTGGTAATGATGATGGTCAAGTTTTTATTTAAAAATAGCACCCTGGGGCTGGGGATGTGGCTCAGTGGTAGAGCACTTGCCTAGCATATGTGAAACACTAGATTTGATCCTCAGCACCACATAAAAATAAATAAATAAAATAAAGGTCCATGAACAACTACAACTAAAACAAAAAATAGCACCCTGGCTGCTATGTGGAGAAAAGATTAGAAAGGAGAAAAATGAAAATGGGGATACCACGTGGAAGACTACTGTAGTAATCTAGAACATTTGCAATAGCTTGAATGAGGGGGGTGGCAATAGTATTGAGGAGAAATAGATATATTTGTAGAGAGAGATATAGAGGCAAAATGGGGAGTCCTGATGATTGATTAGCATTAGGGAGAAGACATGCCCAGAATGACTCATGGACTTGAGAACATTGGAAGACAGCCAGATTCAGAAGGGATGGGAGAAAGCACCATAGATGTGTCTTTGGGTATTATATACAAGCCCTGTTCATAAGCATCCCCCTGATCGGGCATGACTGGAAGTGGCTAGGTGTCTCCATGCGACCTTGATGGTTCAGGGTGTTGGGGCTTTAGTTGATATGTTTTTTGGTTTTGTTTTGGTACCAGGAATTGAACTCACAGGCGCTTAACCAATGAGCTGCATCCTCAGCCCTTTTTTATATTTTATTTTGAAACAGTGTCTCACTGAGTTGCTTAGGGCCTCACTAAGTTGCTGAGGCTGGCTTTGAACTTGCCATTCTCCTGCCTCAGCCTCCTGAGTCACTGGGATTACAGGTGTATGCCACTGCATCCAGCTAATTGGTATATTTTACAAGAGAAGGAGTATTCAACATTTAGATAGCAGTTGACACTTAGGATGAGACATCAAGATGAGTCTTGTACCAATTGAGTTTTAAGGCATACCACAGGTAATGGTCAGGTAGAGGAGAATGAATTTAACAAAGGAGACCAAGACCAAGATAGCACTAGGGTGGTAGGTTGGATGAAATCCAACAGAAGAGAGAGTAGCAAGCAAGATTTTGGGTTGGATAGAACAAGACACAAATCTAGAATTGCTTATTATATTAGTAAATCAAAGGTTGTAAGACTGTAGTGGAAGTGTTGTTGGTAGAGCTGTAGACACTGAAGCCAGGCTAGCTTGGGATGAAAGTAAGTGAGAGAAGGGGAATGGAGAAAATAGGTGAACCTTTCAAGATTTTAATTCTAATGATAAGGGAGAAAAATTGGGCAGTTAATGGGATTTGGCAAGTAGAGCACTATATGGGCTCAAGGAACAATAATACGTGTGTGTGTTTAGTTTTGTTTTATTTTTGTACTGAGGATTGAACCCTAGAGCACTCTACCACTGAGCTATATTCCAGTCCTTTCTATTTTCATCTTTTTTTTTTTTTAAGGTAGCAGGGATTGAACTCAGGTACTCCACCACTGAGTTTCCTAGCCCTATTTTCTTGTGTTTTATGTAGAGACGGGGTCTCACTGAGTTTCTTTGTGCCTCACCATTGCTGAAGCTGGCTTTGAACTCGTAATCCTCCTGCCTCAGCCTCCCATAGTGCTGGGATTATAGGTGTGCGACACTGCGCCCAGTTTTATTTTCATCCTTGAGTCAGGATCTGAGTTGCTAAAGGTCTTGATAAGTTGCTAAATTTCTGAGGCTGGACTTGAACTCGTGATCCTTTTGTCTCAGCCTCCTGAGTCTGGGATTACAAGTGTGTGCCACTGCACCCAGCTTGAGGAGTTTTAAAGATGGGAGTACTTGAGCATGTGTAAATGTCACTGGGAAGAATGCATTTGAGGGACAGAAGAGAGGGCTGATTGACGTGTAAAGTTTTGAGAAGGGAGGGGATGGTATTTAAAACATAGTGGAGAGTTTGTCCTTGGACAGGAGGAGGCAGACTTTCTCTAGCAGAGAAGGATGGTAACGTTTTCAGGTTTGGGAGCAGGAAGCTAAGGTGGTTTCCATCTTTGGGCTTCAGTTTTCTAAGATGTAGGCAAGGCCATCTAGAGGTGGCAGTGGTGGGAGAAGTTGGGTTTGGAAGTTCAAGGAGAAGGTTTGAGTAGTAGAGAAAATTAGCCAATGCAGTAGAATTGGTGGACAGTATTGAGGGCCTGTTTGTGTTTAGTAGGCTCACCTTGTCTTTTTCTTAATAAGTATTCTTATTTATTTTTTGGCTCATGGTCTGTTCTGGTGTAGAAGGAGGTAGGTGTCACACTTTGTCCTTAAAGTGTGTTAATTTTCTTTCTAAATCCAAATAGTTATTTTTCCTGTGAGTTCCAGGGTATACTTAAATAAGCCAAAAGCAAAAGCAAATTTGTAGAGATGTTGTGGCTGATACTTATTTTTCACAGTGAAAAGTTCTCTTCTCCATCCCAGCAGGGAAATATAGTATGGGAGATTCAACAACTCTTTTTTTTTTTTTGGTACTGGGGATTGAACTCAGGGGTACTCGAGTACTGAGCCATATCCCCAACCCTATTTTTTATTTTATGTAGAGACAGGGTCTCACTGAGTTGCTTAGCACCTCTCCATTGCTGAGGCTGGCTTTGAACTCACGATTTTCCTGTGTCAGCCTCCCAAAGTGCTGGGATTACAGGCATGCACCACTGCGCCTGGCTTACAACTCTTTTTTTTTTTTTTTGGTACTGGGGACTGAACCCAAAGGAACTTTACCACTGAGCCACATCCCCAGCCCTTTTTAATTTTGATACAAGATCTCGCTAAGTTGCTTGGGGCCTCACTAAGTTGCTAAGGCTGGCCTCAAACCTGTGATCCTCCTGCCTCAGTCCCCCAGGTTGCTGGGATTACAGGAGTGCATCACCGCTCCCAGCTCAAACAACTCTGGATATCTTTTTTTTTTTTTAATATTTTATTTTTAGTTGTAGATGGACACAATCCCTTTATTTATTTTTATGTGGTGCTGAGGATTGAACCCAGTGCCTCATGCATGTTAGGCAAGTGCTCTACCACTGAGTTATAGCCCCAGCCCAACTCTTGAGATCTTTGAGTGAACTGGATCTTGAGAGTGTGGCTACCTTATTTTTTCCCCTTACCAACAGATATTCCTGGGATCCCAGATACTTTTAATATTAAAATATTAAGCACAATTCTTTTCTGAAGACAAATACTTTCTTTTTGTATTCTATATATTCTCTATGGTCCTTTTTCCTATAGGTAGTAGATTTGATGGTACTCTTGAGACTGACTGTGATGTTTCTCAAAAGCCCCATGTTGTTATGCCTCTGTCCCTCCTCCTGTTGGTGATAGTGGAGGTGAGGTTGGCAGCATGGATGTTGTTGCTCTTAGTCCCAGGACCCTCCACCCACCATGGAATTGGCTGTGGCTGTCCTGAGGGACCTGCTCCGGTACGCAGCCCAACTTCCTACACTGTTCCGGGACATCTCCATCAACCACCTTCCTGGACTTCTCACTTCCCTGCTGGGCCTCAGACCAGAGGTGAGACACTTCCCCAGTCCTCCGTTGCTTTACTCCTGGGAGTATTTGCCCTTATTTACACTGTTTGGATTAAAGAATGTGATGAGAAGTAATTAAGGAATAGGATGAAAAAGTAGGATGAGGGAGGAGCAAGAAAAAAGTGAGTATGTGGAGAAAGGACCTTCTGGGGTAGAATGCAGTAGGGGTGGAGGGGGCTTGTATAGGGCCATTGGGCTCTTGATCTCTTCCTTCTTCCCAACTTTTCTGTTTTTCCCACAGTGTGAGCAATCAGCATTGGAAGGAATGAAGGCTTGTATGACCTATTTCCCTCGGGCTTGTGGTTCTCTCAAAGTAAGTATTCATGGAAACTCTTCTCCCCATCAATATGAGCCTTGATAGAACTCTTAACCTCTGATCCCATTTCTGAGATTTCTAAGCACCTATCTCAACAACTATAATGATGTTACCTTGGAGCACTTATTTAATCTTTACAAATAAATTAGAATTAAGCAAGTGGACTAAGATCAGCAGGAATCAGACCTTTATTTTATTTATTTGTCTGATGCCAAGACCCAGGCTCTACCCCATGGACTTCTTCCCACAACCAACCAATCACTCCCTCCCTCCGTTCCTCCCTCCCTCCTTACCTTCCTTCCTGTACTGGGAATTGAATCCCACCAGGGTTATTCTACCACTAAGATACATCCTCAGCCCTTTTTATTATTTATTTTGAGACAAGGTCTCCCTAAATTGCCCAGGCTGGCCTTGAACATATAGTCCTCCTGCCTTGGCTCCCAAGTAGCTGGAGTTAGAGACATGTGCCATTATGTCCTGCCTCATTTCTTTTTCTGATTTGCTTTCTCTGAATCTCTAGAATGCTTTGCCAATTTTTCTACCATCCTGTCTTTGTTCCAGAAGCTCTTGTAACTTCCTTTAGGAAGCTTTCTTGATCTAATGCTTTCCTAGGACAACTCTCCCAATATTTCTTTTCTTTTTTTAAATTCTTGCCTAAATTCCCTCTATTACCCCACCCCACTCCAGTCGTCATAATCCATACGAAGTGACTACACCAGTGTACATGAGACAGACGTGGGAAGAGACCAGGAGAAGAATTAATTTTATTTTCAAGGAGTTGTTATAACATATGAATGGTTCACAAGTTCTATTAAAGCAGTAACAGTTAAGGGTCATTTGTAATTGGCACATCTGTTGTTTACTATGTAATTGGGTATGAGCTATACCTAAAAAGCAGTAGGTGTTGCCTTGTAGGTCAGATATTTTCTCTTGTATATATAACTGGTACAGTTAATGATAATTGGCCTCATGCTGGGAGCAAAACTAGCATGACTATCTCTCTTTCCAATTTCACAGATAGAAGATTTGTCCATACTGTAGATCTTAGCAACCTCAGTGTACTTTTTTTTTTTCCCCTTAAATGGAGTACTGTCACCTTTTTACTTAAAGGAAGAACTTTATGGCTTCTCTTTGGCATGTCTGAATTGCCAGCAACACTCCTCTTGCTCTGTGGGGCCATGATAAAGTAAAATAAGGGTTATTTGAACACAAGCATTATAGTGCTGAAATAGTCTGATAACTGAGATGGCTATTAAGGTATCAAGAACAAGAGCATATGTGAGAATGCACGTCATATAACTTGTATTACAATATTATTAAAATTGTTCCATTTTATTATTAGTTGTTATTCTTACTGTGCCCAATTTATAACTCATGCTTTACAATAGGTATGTACATATATGAAAAAAAACATAGTATATAGGGTTTCACCTATCTGGTTTCAGGTATCTGTTGGGGTTGGGTTTTTTTTTTTTTGGCACAAGGGATTGAACTCAGGGGTACTTGACCACTGAGCCACATCCCCAGCCATATTTTGTGTTTTATGTAGAGACAGGGTCTCACCGAGTTGTTTGGTGCCTCATTGTTGTTGAGGCTGGCTTTGAATTTGTGATTCTCCTGTCTCAGCCTCCCAAACTGTTGGGGTTCTTGAAATGTGTTCCCCATGGCTAAGAGGAGAGACCTCTGTAACTGGTTACTTGCAGTATCTGAAAAGTCCTGGAGCAGATGCTATTTGTCAGTGAGCATGGGGGTGGAGGGTCATGTCCTTGCTGATTCTTTGTTTTCATAGAATGCTACTTTTCTTTTAAAAAAATTTATTTATTTACTTTAAAAACTATTTTTAGTTGTAGATAGACACATAGCTTTATTTTGTTTAGTTTTTTTTATGTGGTGCTAGGATCGAACCCAGCGCCTCATTCATGCTAGGCAAGCGCTCTGTCGCTGAGCCACAACCCTAGCCCATATGAATGCTCTTAACCATAGCTAAGAAACTTTGAGTGGACAGGACAGGATTTTGGTAAGGAAACAAAGTATTTGGAGTAACTCATGGGATTTACCAACAATTACTGAAGATTTATTTACTAACATTTTACCAGCTGCCTATCTTGCAAAATGTTCTGTAAGTTCTCAAATTACACAGGCTAGCATTTTGTCCCTGACCAAAAATGTGTGAGGTTGTACTACAAATGTCTGTTTTGATTCAGCTTTCTTTGGTATTTACATTTACCTGCATCCCCATGTGAGAGCAGAATGGGAATTGAGCGTTACCTGCAGAGTGGAAATTTGAATAGTCAACAGAGATTAGAATGCTACGTGATTCCTCTATGGTTGCCTCTTAAGTTTTCAATGTGAGTAGTTGGGAGAATTCACCTGTAATTCGTAGCCTTTTTCAGACAGGACAGTTTTTAGAGTTGTGGCGTCTGTTTTGTGTATTCTTTCTAAACCAAACAACAAAGTGTTCATATGTGGTTACAGGATGTCTGTTTTTATTTATTTATTTGGTACCAGGGATTGAACTTGGGTACCCGACCACTGAGCCACATCCCCATCCGTATTTTGTATGTTATTTAGAGACAGGGTCTGACTGAGTTGCTCAGTGCCTCGCTTTTTCTGAAGCCAGCTTTGAACTCGTGATCCTCCTGCCTCAGCCTCCCAAGCTGCTGGGATTATAGGAGTGCACCACTACACCCGGCCTGCTTTTATTTCTCTAAGAATAGTGTCATCTAGAAAACGTCCCTCTGTTGAGGATTTTGGCTTTGTCTGTTGCCAACATCTCAGATAAGAATCTGTTTTGTGCAAAGGCATGAGGGGCACTCTGTAGTTGGGAAATCTTGCAGACCAGTACTTAGAAACTGATAGTTGCCATTTTGAAATATTTATCTATTTTTTGTCTTGTCCCCCAGATGCTCCCAGGGCAGCCGCAATCTCCTATCTGAGGGTTATTCCTCCCAAATGAAGCATCTCAAACATTCTGAGCTCCTGAAGTCAGTCTGCTGGGGCTTTACCTCACTTTCTCCTCCTTGCCAAGTGATTAGTAGTTACTTGGAATGAGAAGGGAAACAAACCCTATCCTTGTGATATACCTGGGACCTTCTGTATGTGTGTGTTGTGTGCATGTTTCTTTGTTTTTTTCGGGTACTGAGGATTGCATTCAGGGGCATTCGACCACTGAGCCACACCCCCAGCCCTATTTTCTATATTATTTAGAGACAGGGTCTGACTGAGTTGCTCAGTGCCTCACTTTTTCTGAAGTCAGCTTTGAACTAGTGATCCTCCTGCCTTAGCCTCCCAAGCTGCTGGGATTATAGGCGTACATCACCGCACCCAGCCTACCTTTATTTCTCTAAGAATAGTGTCATCTAGAAAACGTCCCTCTGTTGAGGATTTTGGCTTTGTCTGTTGCCAACATCTCAGATAAGAATCTGTTCTTTTGCAGAGGCATCAGGGGCACTCTGTAGTTGGGAAATCTTGCAGACCAGTACTTAGAAACTGATAGTTGTCATTTTGAAATATTTATCTATTTTTTGTCTTGTCCTCCAGATGCTCCCAGGGCAGCTGCAATCTCCCATCTGAGGGTTATTCCTCCCAAATGAAGCATCTCAAACATTCTGAGCTCCTGAAGTCAGTCTCCACTGGGGCTTTATCTCACTTTCTCCTCCTTGCCAAGTGATTAGTAGTTACTTGGAATGAGAAGGGAAACAAACCCTATCCTTGTGATATACCCAGGACCTTCTGTGTGTGTGTGTATATGTGTATTGTGTGCATGTTTCTTTGTTTTTTTTGGGTACTGAGGATTGAACTCGGGTAGTCTACCACTGAGCCACATCCTTAGCCTTATTTTGTATGTTATTTAGAGACAGGGTCTCACTGTGTTGCTTAAGGCCTTGCTAAGTTGCTGAGGCTGGCTTTGAACTTGCAATCCCCCTGCCTCAGCCTCCTGAGCTGCTGGTATTAGAGGTGTGCACCACTGTGCCTGGCTGTATGCATGTTTTAAGTGAAATGTACCAGGTGAACCTGGAACAACTTTGGCTTGCTTTATAGGTTACCCAGGGCAGACTTTGTGGTTGGAGCCATGTCACTGCACTGTTCTCTGCTTTGTTGGAGGCACACAAGCAGACTTCTGTTGGCTTCAGTCCAGCTTTTTGAGCCAGAACTCAGGAAAAGCATGAGTAGTAAGTTGGCCAAAAAGGCCAAGTGGCACTATTAGTTGAGGCTTTGGTATTTCTTAATTTCTTGAAGACCTCTCCTCCTTGGAGAAGTGAGTGAATTCAGGAGACGTTGGGTTCCACATAAGACATACAAGTGCTCTTCAAATCCTAAGGGAAATGGTCTTGGATCCTCTCCTACCTGGGATTAGCTTGTCTTATGGTTAGTGAGAATCTTGAAGTGTAATGTGGGAAACTAAATGGGGCTCCTGCCATAGGTAGATAGGGAATCCTTGGAAACTTGGTTTCTGAACCACACACTGGCAGAGGCTTCTATTCCTAGTGTCCTCCCTAATGCTGGGCTTTGTGCCTGGTGCTATGGCTGATTTGTCTTCCAGAAGTTCACCTTTGTCCATAGGGTTCCACAGACCTCAGGATAAAGTTAGTACTTTGCAATCCAGAATTTAAGACCTCAATCTGCTTCTCTCTTGGCATCTTCTGATTCTGTAGCTTTCCTTAGCATTTTTCCCTCTCTGACCTCATGATCAGAGATCACGATTGTAGCCTTTTTCCTAACCCTAGCTCAGTTCTGCTCTCTAGCCTCAGCATCATTCCCTCTTGATCCTCTTTCTGTCCAGCATTGGCTGCAGATTGTTGTGTCTCATATACTTGTCTCCCTAACTAACTCTTACATCATTCTGAAAGTAAAAACCTTATCTCTTTCCTTTTTATATTTCAGTTGTTGTATTCTTTTTTTTTGCCATGAACCCTTCTGAGAGTAATGTTTGATTGTTTGATATTGGGCATTGAACCCCAGAGCACTTTACTACTGAGCTACATCCTCAACTCTTTTTATTTTTTTATTTTGAGACAGGGTCTTAATAAGTTGCTTAGGGCCTTAGTTGCTGAGGCTGGCCTCAAACTTAACAATCCTACTGCCTAAGCCTCCGAGGTCTCTGGGATTATTGGCAAGTGCCACTGCACTCAGCAGTGTAATGTTTTTATGAGAGTAATGTTTTTAAATTCGTAAAATAAAATGCATAGAAGTGTAAGGAAAGCTGGTCTCTTAAAATGTAGTTATCACAATTGTTTTTAAAATTGTGATAGAGTAGTATGTTCTAGTTTATTAGTATGTTAAATAGTAAGGTCTTGTTTTAATTTAAGTTCTTTAAGATGAGAGTTTTCCTTAAGTGATTAGGAGAGACCTAGAGGGAATAAAGATTTTATTACTTACAGGTCCTACCAGGGACCTTATGGGGTACATGGCATATGTGGAGGGCACTTACACAAGAGGTTAGGGAACATGAGAAGGCAGTCCAAAACACATACACACACACACACACACACCCATACACCCATGAGCCAACACTTTTATTTTGACTCCAGGGCATTATCCAAACAGATTTCCCTTGGGAGTTCTCATTGATCGGTTTAAAAGTAATCAAGCAGGAGTTCTAGGAGGTGACAGAGAAGTAGTCACTCTGGCATATCTGCCCAACCCATGCATGGCGTGAGGGTCAGTGGGGCCTTGTGTCCAGAAAATAAGTACGTTCTGTTGGTGACAGTCACAGGTACTGCTGACACTGCTATTTGCCTACATTTCAAATTGAAGGAAACACTACATTTCACTTACAGTTAGTGAAAATAATGATGTAATTTTTTCACCTTCCATGTTCAAGGCCATTTGATTCTACTTCCAAATGAATGGTAGCCCTCAGATTAAACACTCCTGCGCCAGAGCCTTCTCATAGCAAGCAGAGATGATGTTTGACTGACAGGTTGCTGCTCAAATTTGCTTCCTTTGTTCTGTTCCACTGGCCTGTCTTTGCCCTCATAACCTCTGGATAAAGCCTCAGTTCCCAGCTTGGACTCTTGTTTCTGTGTCTGAGTTGGTGGAGAGTTGGAATGTAAAGATTGTTTCTTAGGACTCTGTCCTTTAGCTTGGGGGAGGTGACTGTAATTTTGTAAAAACTGGCAGGAGGGAGTCCAGTTGTGTGGAGGACAGGGCCAAAGACTCCTCGCCCCAGACAGGAGGCTAAGGAGCAGATCTGACATGCCGGGTGTCTTTCTATCATGAAAGCATGTATGATACCAGGCATCGTTGCCCTATAAAGGCAGTGTGCTTCCTGTGTCTGTAGGAAAGACTGGGTGGAGAGTCTGCTACTGGGAATGGGTGGGTGTGCATCTCTGGCTCTTGGAGCTGCCTCACGGATTCTTCCTTCCTTTTCCCTTCCAGGGCAAGTTGGCCTCGTTTTTCCTGTCTCGAGTGGATGCCTTGAGCCCTCAGCTCCAGCAGGTAAAGGGAGGGTAGACAGGTGCAGAGGTGCACAGGGATCTGAGCCTCTTATGGTTCATTGTTAGCTTTTCTCTTAGAGCTTTTGGATTATTTCTACTTCCCCACGGTTAACATCACTAGTCTTGACTTCTGCTCTCCCATACCCATCTGGACCCGAAAGCCTGACTGTCCCTTGAGCTTCCTTTGATTTCTAGCTCTTGGGTTTTAAAGGGGTTGGGGGCTCTACAGCTGAGCTAGTTCCCATCTAACCAGCTTTCTGCCCTTCCTCTTGCAGCTGGCCTGTGAGTGTTACTCCAGGCTGCCTTCTTTAGGGGCTGGCTTTTCCCAGGGCCTGAAGCACACTGAGAGCTGGGAGCAGGAGTTGCACAGCCTGCTGACCTCACTGCACAGCCTGTTGGGGGCCCTGTATGAAGGCGCAGAAACGGGTAGGGACCAGGGCTGGTGGTCTGTAGGGACTGGGGAGCTTGATAGGAGGGTACAAGAGGGAGGTCCAGAGAGGCAGGGAAGTTGGTTGCTGGACAAAATGGATGAATATAGCTGGTCATGTACCACCAAAGACAAAGGAAGGAATGGAAGGAAGATAGTATACAAGGTGGTTGTTTGCTGCTCAGCTCCTGTCCAGAATGAAGGCCCTGGAGTGGAGACACTGCTTTCCCATTCAGAAGATGGTGATGCCCATGTCCTCCTGCGCCTCCGGCAGAGGTTTTCAGGACTGGCCCGCTGTCTGGGGCTTATGCTCAGGTGTGTGGGTGTTGGAGGGAGCAGGGTCCTGGAGCAGGAGGAGTTGAGATGGGGAGAGTTAACTTCAACATGGAGAAGGAGATTGAGGTGGGTGTGGAGCCATGCTGGGGAGCCTGCTCTGAGGGTATTCCTGCTCTTATGCTGTTTAGCTCTGAGTTTGGGGCTCCCGTGTCCGTGCCTGTGCAGGAAGTCCTGGATCTCATCTGTCGGACCCTCAGTGTCAGTGGCAAGAATATTGTGAGTGGACTTTGTCCTTTATACATAGCCCTTGTTCAGGACCTTGGGCAACTAGGAAAGCACTGTGACCTGGAGCTCCCCAAACAGAATCATCCCCGAAGTTGTCCCAGATGGCTCTTTACTTCTGTCCAAATACTATAACTCCCTGTGCTTCCCTGATACAAGTGACAATGTCAGAGTGGATTGCCTTCTTATTGGAGGGTAACTTTGGGGATTAACTGAGTCATTGCTAAGAAGATTAACCATCCTCTCATTAACCTCCATTCCAGGATCTGTTTAAAGGATGGGAGTTTGGTTTTGTGTGAGGTGCAAATAAGGAGTAGGTTCCTAATTATTTGTACATATGTATAGTCACACTCTCCTGCTCTGTCTCTGTTTCTGTCTTTCTCTGACTCTTATTTTTCCCACTCCTTACATTTGCTGCTTTTTTTCCTCTAGAGCTTGCTTGGAGATGGTCCCCTGAGGTTGCTACTACTACCCTCTATCCACCTTGAAGCTTTGGACCTGCTCTCTGCACTCATCCTTGCGTGAGTGGGATTTAGCTGGGTTTGGAGAAGGACCTTGGGTATTCTGGAAATGAGGGTCACCATTCCATCTCTGCCCTTAGGTGTGGAGGCCGGCTCCTGCGCTTTGGGGCCCTGGTCAGTCGCCTGCTCCCCCAGGTCCTCAATGCCTGGAGCATTGGTAGGGATACCCTCTCTCCAGGCCAGGAGAGGCCTTACAGGTGATAATCATCTAGGGGGCAGGGTAAGGGGAAAGGATAAGAGGGCATGCAGGTGGACCTGGGGCTCTGGCACATCCAATTTCCATTTATAACCTGCCCTCTTTGCTCATACCACAGCACTATTCGGACCAAAGTATATGCTGTCTTAGAGCTGTGGGTGCAGGTTTGTGGGGCCTCAGCAGGGGTGCTTCAGGGAGGAGCCTCTGGAGAGGCCCTGCTCACTCATCTACTTAGTGACATCTCTCCACCATCTGATGCCCTTAAGGTGAGTGAGAACTCAGCTCCTGTCCCTCAGTTCCTGTGCCCTTTGTCCAAATGTGCCTCTTCACTACACCGTCTCCTGGCTCTGTCCTGCCTTTCTGTTTGCCTTTGTACAACCTGATTGGTGTTTTCCTCTACCACCAGTTACGCAGCCCCCGAGGGAGCCCTGATGGGGGTTTGCAAACCGGGAAGCCCAGTGCCCCCAAGAAGATAAAGCTGGATGTGGGGGAGGCTGTGGCCCCACCCAGCCACCGAAAAGGAGAGAACAATGCCAACAGCGATGTCTGTGCAGCTGCACTGAGAGGTTGGTGAGGTCCTGGACCTGTG
This sequence comes from Geosciurus inauris, assembly GCA_004024805.1. Taxonomy (NCBI): domain Eukaryota; kingdom Metazoa; phylum Chordata; class Mammalia; order Rodentia; family Sciuridae; genus Geosciurus; species Geosciurus inauris. The sequence goes on along the minus strand of PVHX01004851.1, from coordinate 3,999 downwards.
TGGCTCTAGGATAGCTTTAGCCATAGCCAGGAGAAGGAGCAGAAACAGCCATGCAGCTGTGAGGGCTGCAGTTGGCATCTTGGGTCCTACTGTTAGACTGCGGTTCTGATAGTTCACCTTGCCCTTCCAGGGTCTCACTTCTCTCCTTTCATTAATAAACACTTGGTGTTTGTACTAGTATATTACGTACAATTCTAGCACTTGGGGGAAATCCCTGCCTTCGGAGCTCATGTTCCCCTGCAGGTCAGGATGCCTGGTGGAGTTTCCCTGCTTCCAATGCAACCACTAATTTATCAACAAGTTAGTAGTTGGATGCTATGCAGTTAATGGGTGACTGTCCTTTGGGTCCCATGTATTTCACTGTCCCTTACCCCATGTAAAACAGGAAGCTAACTGTCCAAGTACCTAAATGCACATTTATAATGGTGTACCTCCATTATCTCATTTAAGTATTGTCAACAGCCTTATGTCCTAGAGGGTCTTTTATGGTCTCCATTTTATGCATGAGAAAGCAGACTGAGGGAAGGGAAATGCCTTGCCCAGGGTAGACAGTGGCAGCTGGATGCTGCTGTTGGGCTTTGTGCTTCAGAAGCCCTTGGTCTTCACCTTGTCAGTAGCCTGCTTCTTACATACCATTCTCTTTGCCAGGCCTCAGCCGGACCATTCTCATGTGTGGACCTCTCATCAAGGAGGAGACGCACAGGGTTAGTGGAACCTGGTCTCCATGGAGCCTGGGGTGGGGCCGCTGCTCTTTGCATGTGTGTGGGGGTGTGCCGGTAAGGTGGGTCCATTGAAACCTAGGAGAAGGCCCTGGAGAAGGTTTGGGCACTCTTGGCCAAGTTTCTAGGTGTGCTCTGTGTCCTTTTCAGAGACTGCATGATTTGGTCTTGCCCCTGGTTATGGGTGTCCAGCAGGGTGAGGTCCTGGGCAGCTCTCCATATACCAGCTCCTGTTGCCGCCGTGAGCTCTACCGCCTGCTGCTGGCACTGTTGTTGGCGCCTTCTCCTCGTTGCCCACCTCCTCTTGCCTGTGCCCTGCAAGCTTTTTCCCTTGGTCAGCGAGAAGACAGTCTTGAGGTAACTGCTGACTGGGTCTGAGTCCCTCTTTGATTCCTGGATTCTGTTGTTCTTATGCTGGCCCATGAGACCCTGTATTCCTGAGGGTAACACTGGCCTTTTCTTCCTTCCTTAGGTCTCCTCTTTCTGCTCAGAGGCACTGGTGACCTGTGCTGCTCTGACTCACCCCCGAGTTCCTCCCCTACAGGCCATGGGCCCCACCTGCCCCACACCTGCCCCTGTTCCCCCTCCTGAGGCTCCATCTCCATTCAGGGCTGCGCCTTTTCATCCCCCAGGCCCCATGCCCTCTGTAGGTCCCATGCCCTCTGCAGGTCCCATGCCCTCAGCAGGCACATTGCCCTCTTCAGGCTCCATGCCCTCAGTAGGCCCAATGCCTTCTGCAGGCCCCATGCCCTCAGCAGGCCCTATACCCTCTGCAGGTCCTGTGCCCTCGGCACGCCCTGGGCCTCCAGCCACAGCCAACCACCTAGGCCTCTCTGTCCCAGGCCTGGTGTCTGTACCCCCTCGACTCCTTCCTGGCCCTGAGAACCATCGTGCAGGCTCCAATGAGGACCCTGTCCTTGCTCCTAGTGGGACTCCTCCACCTACCATCCCACCAGATGAAACTTTTGGGGGGAGAGTACCCAGACCAGCCTTTGTCCACTATGATAAGGAGGAAGCATCTGATGTGGAGATCTCCTTGGAAAGCGACTCTGATGACAGTGTGGTGATTGTGCCTGAGGGGCTTCCGCCCCTGCCACCCCCACCACCCTCGGGCACCACTCCTCCTCCTGTGGCCCCCAGTGGACCCCCAACAGCCTCCCCTCCTGTGCCAGCCAAGGAGGAGCCTGAAGAGCTTCCTGCAGCCCCAGGGCCTCTCCCTCCGCCCCCACCCCCACCCGTTCCTGGTCCTGTGACACTCCCACCACCTCAGCTGGTCCCTGAGGGGACTGCTGGAGGAGGAGGACCCCCAACCCTGGAAGAAGATTTGACAGTTATTAATATCAACAGCAGTGATGAAGAAGAGGAGGAAGAAGAAGAGGAGGAGGAGGAGGAAGAGGAAGAAGAGGAGGAAGAAGAAGACTTTGAGGAAGAAGAAGAGGATGAAGAAGAATATTTTGAAGAGGAAGAAGAGGAGGAAGAGGAGTTTGAAGAAGAATTCGAGGAGGAAGAAGGTGAATTAGAGGAGGAAGAGGAGGAAGAGGATGAGGAGGAGGAAGAAGAGTTGGAAGAGGTTGAAGACTTGGAGTTTGGCTCAGCAGGAGGGGAGGTAGAAGAAGGTGGACCTCCACCTCCAACCCTGCCTCCAGCTCTGCCTCCCCCGGAGTCTCCCAAAGAGCAGCCTGAGCCAGAACCAGAGCCTGGGCTGCTGCTAGAAGTGGAGGAACCAGGAGCAGAGGAGCAGCATGAGGCTGAGACAGCCCCCACCCTGGCCCCCGAGGTGCTCCCCTCTCAGGGTGAGGAGGAGAGGGAAGGGGGAAGCCCAGATGCAGGACCACCTCCCCAGGAGCTTGTTGAAGAAGAGCCCTCTGCTCCCCCAACCCTGCTGGAAGAGGGGACTGAGGATGGGAGTGACAAGGTGCCACCCCCACCAGAGACATCTGTAGAAGAAGAGATGGAGACAGAGGCAGAGGCTGCAGTTCTCCGGGAAAAGGTGAGGGCCAGGTGGAGAAGCACTTCTGGGTAGAAAGGTGGGGCTGGTGGGAAAAGGGGGCGCAACTGCTTGTGTTAGGGAAGAGGTTTGCCACTTTTCTATGTATATTTGTGTATGTATCTGTTTCAAATCTTATGTCTTTATCCCTAAAAGGAGCAGGATGACACAGCTGCCATGCTGGCTGACTTCATCGATTGCCCCCCTGATGATGAGAAGCCACCACCTACCACGGAACCTGACTCCTAACTCTGTTCCACACCCCAAGACTTTGTTTCCAATAAAGTTATGTCCTTAGATATTGCTGCTGCTTCTGGCTCTTGCCACAATATATCCCCAGCCAGGAGCCTGAAGTTCTCAAGGTGTCCATAGTCTCCAAATGAACCTGCAGCTGTCCTGTTACTTTATTGTACAGAGGAAGAAACAATGATTTATAGGAGAAATGGAGGTCTTGTCACTCAGTAAATTGATGGGTTAGAATTTTAGAATACTTACTCTCTGCTCTTGTACAATTCTAAGTATATGCAGGGTTGCCTGTGTGGCTAAGACTGCAAGGAGTTAGAAGATGCAGCCCTGCTTTTTTGATTTTGTAACCCAGGGGTGGGAAATGTGTAGGAATTTAAGGGATTAAGCAGCCTGGTGAGTGAACCCATGCCTGTACACATGCAATCTTGGTCTGAAAGCAGACTGATTTTTCTGGGTGGTGGGGGACACTGGGGATTGAGCCTAGGGGCACTTAACCACTGAGCCACGTCCCCAGCCCTTTTTTATTATTTTTACTTTGAGAGACAGTTTTTCTAAGTTGCTTAGGTTTCTGAGTCTGGCCTTGAACTTGGATCCTCCTGCCTCAGCCTCCCCAGTTGCTGGATTGATTATAGGCAGTGTGCCACTGCTTCTGGCTCAGACTGAATTTGATGAAAGTTTTGTCATTGAGTTCTGTGCATTGTGAACTTTGGGTATCCCATATTAAAGGGACATTGACATTGGGGCTGGGGAATGAACTTTGTCTTGAGGCCAGCCCTTTGACAACATCCCTGTCCTCCCAATACCTCATGGGTGGAAATTTCATAAGCACACCCATGGGCTACCCACTCTTTTTTTTTTTTTTTTTGGTACTGGGGATTGAACTCAGGGGCACTTGACCACTGAGCCACATCCCCAGCCCTATTTTGTGTTTTTTATGTAGAGACAGGGTCTCACTGAGTTGCTTAGCACCTCACCATTGCTGAGGCTGGCTTTGAACTCGCGATTCTCCTGTCTCAGCCTCCCTAAGTGCTGGGATTACAGGCTTGA